>JARHVA010002151.1:1225000-1332500 GCA_037957365.1 Torreya grandis | reverse complement strand
CTAGGGGACTAAGTAGTTAGTGGGATTTCTATAATATAGGAAATATTTTGATATATATTTGTGTAATACTTCAAATGAATAAATATGAAATATAATAGTAGTTGTGTGATTAAAATATAACTATTTGGTTGTTTGGTTTGATTGGTTATCACATGAATTAAATCACTATATAATCTCATTAGATTATTAACATGTACAACATTTTACTAATACTGAGAGGGGTAGGATGGAAAAATGCTTCCTTGGTCTTCCTTAATTTAGTCTCAATACCATCAGCCAATTAAGAAAGAATTTCTTGCTTATTTAATTTATCATGTAAAATCATTGGTAGGTACAAAATGATATAGTGATTTTAATCTCAGTTATAGTGAATTAGGGTACAACTAGTAATCATCCATCTTTTTAATGGTTTTATTTATAGGGTCAGAGAGCCTAGACATATTCCTCCCATATATTTATTGATATAACATGGGACAAAATGTTTTAATTAACCTTTTCATGTTCTTTCTAAATCTTTGTACACAAATAATATTAAACTCATCATATATCCTATTCTAAGGGTAGTATAGTGATGGTTTGTAGGGTTGCTCATAGGATGAATGCACAGTTACCATCACAACATCTACCATATAGGACATAATGTAGAGTTACCATCTGGTAAACTTATTAGAATTATGATTCTCAAAATAAAGTTGGATCTAATAATTTCTCCTAGGTCTATGATCTTGTTTGAAAACAAAAATATGTCCACCAATGAGACCCATACCTCATTGACATAAATATATGATATTTAACATTTCCATAGTGATTCTTGCCCTTGATCTAAAGATTGAAATGGGGATATCTGAGCTAGGGCCTCAAACTATAAATTTTCTTAGGTTTCCAACCCATTCTTGCAACTTTTTATTGATGTTGTTGGCAATGAGCCATGAATTAACCATGTCCTTCTTGTATGTCATTTATGGCACATGGAATTTATAATATCTTTCCTAGGTATTTCCACTTATATATCTAACTAGTCTTTTGTTAAGATAAAGTTAAATATCTTCTTAGTAAATTTCAATCCATGAAAAAATAGAAAATAGGTCAATATAGGGTATTACCTCTGGTTTGGTCGTTACATTGTGAAGACCAACCTTACATCTTTGGTGGTTAACAGGTCATCCTTGTATCTACTTTTGAAAATTAAAAGTTGGTCTTTGGCCTTGTAAGTTTCAAATACATGGACCACATAATAGATTTTGTATTAATTCTTAAACTCATGTTTCAAATCCACTAAATCAAAAGCTATATTAGTGTATTGAGCTGGTCCTACAATATATAATGTAGATGGAACTGGGATATGAGATGAGGAATCCATTAACTTTATCGTATGAAAATCCTTTGATTTGTGAAAATAATATAATTAATTGGTTACAATAGATCCTGGAATTTTTATTTTGCATTTTATTGTTTGAAAGTAATGTGTATAGACTAGAAATGATAATTCAAACTATATTTCTTTAGTTGCATTGGTTTTGTGAATTAAATACAATAATTCTTAAATTCATGTGAATTAATTGCAATAATATCCTTTTTATTTTTCATGTGTACTATTTTTATTTGAAATTCACAATACCAAATTCCATAGCTTTTATTTCCATGTGGCTTCTTTTGAATTCTCTTGGATGTTTAGTCATCTATATAGACTTTTTGTTTTTAAATTCTTAGTAATATATCCTCATGAACTTTAATACCATGAAACCACTTGTAAATGTTTTTATATATTTATCCCAAACTTTAGTTAAAATTTTGTGAATTTTGGATCTCAAAAACCCATGTTATGACATTTTTCGTGTTGCCTCACCTAGTACTTTCTCATTTTTAAATGATTATAGGTATTTTTTTTTTGGCATTTCCTTGAGCTATATAATGTCTAAAGATTTCATTATTCTTGAATTAGAACCTATATGAACCCATATAACCATTCATATATTTTTTTCTCATGACCAAACATGAAATCCTCCAAAAAAATACCTTTTTAGACCTACAACAACCCAAAAAATTAAGAACAATGGTACCTAAGAAAAGAGAAATAAGCATATACTAAGATAAATAAGGTTTAAGGACCCCGTTAATTTTGATTAAGTATTTTGATGAGCCCTTATAATAATTCAAAACATTTTTTCCTTTAACCAATAACTGAAACATCATGAAAAACTTTTTATACCTAAAACACTTGCATTATCTCAGCTTTTCAGAGGCCTAGAAACTAATTGCATTCTCTTGTAAAGTCAAACATGTTTTGTGAAATTTCCACATTGGAACTAATTTATGATACCTTAATTACTAAAATGAGAGGTTTATAGATCCTCACTCCATGAATGGATCCCTTCACAAAACTTGAACATGCACAACTAAATGTGCTAAGATATATCTATGCATTCTGAACTTCAGTTACATTTGTTCAATGCTTGAATATGTATGAGAGTAGTTATAAAGATATAAAAAAAAATGTAGTAATATTCAAATGTGAATTTATGTATATATGTAAAATTTTAATGTATCACCTATCACATTTAAATGAATTAAATGACTTACACAAGGACCTTCAACCCATTTTGAACAAAACATCCCTATAGGTTTTTTGGACTTGCAAGGTGACATATTGAATTTTGCATTACCTTAACATTTGAAAACATAATTTAATTTCTAAAAAAATAATATATAGACCACATTTTACCTATGATGTAAAAATTTACCATCATTTATGGTGAATTATAGGGGATGATTGCTTGTTAAACATTATAGACTGGTAGCCTTATTAGTCCATTGGACTATAGAGTCACCTATCATCACTTCAAACTGATATGAGATAACAGAAGGGTTACATATGCATTAAAAAAATTAAGTAAAAATTGATAATATGTTCAACACACATAAAAATGTCAATGAAATAGAACAAAAAAGATACACATTCTGCTAAAAAGAACTTAGTGAAGAAAAAACATAAGAAACTACTATATACAATTAACCTCCAATGTCTGAACTGGCCTAAATCAAAAGGGAAACTTCTAAGATCTTCTCCATGAGATGAACCATAGTGTAAATCAATATGCCTTTTGGATATAGTTCTTAATGGATTAAACATCTTGTTTTCTAGCTTCCTTGGAATCATCTCAAGTGAATCAACTATAACCAACATCTCTCTAAATTCATCTCATGGTTCCATATTCACCTTATTCATGAAAATATCTTCAAAAGTGTTCACATTTTGACTTATAAGGGTATAATTAACTTTATATTTTAGTGTATCCTTAAATTAGTGTGCTTGGTCTTGAATAACATCTCAAGGACTTTCATCTTAAGGTGTTGGTTTGATATGAAGACATTAACAAAACTATGCCAATGTATCCCAAAAGGAGTCCTCTTCGTGTTCATTTAAGAGGGAAACCAATTCATTCTTCACTTCAAGTTATATACTACTCAATCTTGAACAACTCTTTTTTAACTCTTCCCAAAAGCAATATTCTTCTTGTTCATTTTGAGGCTCCAAAAGGCTTGGGAACATGACTTCTTTTTATGAAATAACCTATCAAAATTCACTAGATGCAACTAATGCAACTTAATTAACCTCCTCAACAAGAACATGCATAAAATATTGATTTAATTTTCTTTTTGCATATGCATACCAATGGATAGCTCTTCATCATATTCACTTAAGTATCTTCATCATGTTAACTTAGATATTTAGTCTCTTCACTTGGCCACCCATCTATTCTCTATACAATAGGTTCTTCCTCAACAAAGGAGATATTGTAGAAGAAATTAGTTCATTTGATAGAGTCGAATTAATAGGTTAATGAGATGGCTTGGGAATTGAGAGAGCACTTTTAAAAAAATGGTACTTGAGGGGAAATAGGATTCTTTAGGACTTATTAAGGAAGAAGAGGGAAACCCTTTGCTAGAGTACATTTAATCTCTTCCCTCCACATGGAAATCAATATGTAAAATTTGAATATGATTTCATCCTTAGAGATTTTTTTAACTTGAGGGATGGATGAAGGGTTTGGAAAGCTTAGAAACTTTCTTGTATTGGGTTATACTACCTTCTCCTTATCTTTATCTTTCAATGGTGTAGATGTTTTGGAATAAATTCCTTGTGATCTCATAATAAACTAATATATATGTTCATTTTCAGTCTCAATCTCCCTAGCTAGGTGTTCTTCAAATTCATGTCTTATCTCTCTAAAACTCCTATCATATTGATCAAAAGGAGAATAAATTTGTGAAGGCTAATTGAGAGCATGAATAGTGGTATATAATACTAATGGAAATCTTGGTAAGGTTTTATGAGGGTTGACAAGCTTGTCAACATTATTAAGGAGAGGAGGAAGGATATTACTCTTGATAGCAAGGCTTCTCATATTGATAAATAGAACCATATGGTAAAAAAATAGGATCATTATAGGGATGATAGGGTTCAACATAAGGTTTGTATGGATTAGTATACTACTGATAAGGATCAACCTAGGCTTGGTATGGCTTATCAACTTGAATAAAATTAAAATCCACTCCAAACTTAGCCATAAAACTTCATGTGTAAGTCAAAATACAAAGAGTAATTACTTTAAGTAATACCTATAATTGTAAAACTAGTTGAATAAACTCAGAGTCACTGTTGGTATTTGATAGGAATGCCTCCAAAGGATCGTATATTAATTGACATGACAAGAATTGACTAATAGATTAAATACTTACCATATTTATCCCACCATTCATGCCAAAACTATTATCACACTAAATTCACTAATGGAGACACCTCTAAGTTATGGGAGGCCTAATCTAAGAGGTGAATCTCTAGATAGAGATATCTCCCTTGATGCTTCACCTTGAAACTACAACTAAGATTATTAGTTTATATGAAAAGGGATAGATAAATAATGTAAAAAAACATAAGGAGGTAATGCACGAAATTAATACCCTCCACTTTCCTATACGTCACTAAGAACATGAACAAAGATTGAAACCTATCGTAGTAATTTAATATGAGCCTCTAAGCATCAATATTTAAGTATGAAGTTGTAAATCATGACAATAACTAAGATGGGATGATTAAAAGGTCTGATAGGTGAAAATAATGAGTTAATATCCACACTTATTCAATGTAAGACCATTTAGCACACTCCATATGACCTACTAAGACGACTACAACTTGAAAATATGTAAGGAGATAGGACAAATGAAACACTAATAATAACATTCATCAACTAACCATGAAATATACACTAATTGTAGCATTAATAAGGTTGTAAGTCATCATGTATTCATATCAAAGGTAAGTAAAATCATTTAAATGAGCATGAATTCACCATACTTAGGTTAAGGATCCATTACAAACCTTTTAAGGTAGTACATGTAGGATAAATTAAAGAGAATATGGATAAGGGACGTTGATAGAGTTCATGACAAGTGTATTCACTCACAATTCAATATAATGCCAAGTTTAATAGGCCAAAAATAGTATTATCAATCTCTTCAACATGTGTAACTTGATGAAATGACGTCTTCCTCAAGGTGGCATTGGAGTTATTGATTTGTTTGTTGATTCATCTTCGTTCTTGAAACTACCCACCTTCTTAGATTGAGGATTCACACCTTGAATAACTACCTTCACCATGTTTTTATCCATTTTTTACACCTCATTATATGATATGAAACTCCTAAAACTAATTCAATAGGTTTGACGTCTCGTATTCCCATTTTATCATCTTGTCAAGCTTGCTAAATGCATAGTGAGAACATACAACTTGATGAATCCACATGATTTGGGGACATAAGAGGCATAATTAGTGTTGTAACATCATTATAACATTATAATATACATCCATGTACATTTTTATCTATCTAATCTACCTAAAATTATTTAAAATGTTGACTTTGGTCTTTCTAGGTCTCAACAAGACCTAAATTGGTATATGGGGTCAAAAATTACTTTTAAGGCTAACATAGATCTCTTATTAGGTTAATTATAAATTTTTCAATGGTTCCAAATTTTTTATTTGAAAAAAAATAAAAATCATTCATAAAACTCCCAAACAAAAATTATTTCTAAACACCTTCTTTGTTACCCTATAAGGTTGCCTAGAGAGGTTTTTTTAGTGATTTTAACTTATTTTTCATTAGATTTCAGTGTATAATCATTGATTTATATTTTAAAAATGTGTATACACTCTCTCATAATATTTTTTTCCTTTAAAAAGTTTATCACGACCAACTCACACTCTGTCCATGAGTAAGACCTATGTTTTGTCTATTTGTCTCCCCTAATGAAATGCATAGGACTAAAAAAACTGAAATAATTTTTAAGATATTTATCCCAACCTTAAATTCAAATTTTATGAGTTTTTGAGCTATAAAACTCAAGTTATGACCTTTTTAGGTTGTCTCACCTTACATTTTCTCATTTATGTATGACTATAGGTATGTGTTTTGATGTTTTATTGAGTTATATGATATATAAAGATATCATTAATTTTTAATTAAAACATATATGAACCCATATAACCATTAAAATCATCTTTTAGTCATGATAAATCAATAAAAAATCCTAAAAACACCTTTTTAGGCCTGCAACAACTCAAAAATTGAGAACCATGGTACCTAGGAAAAGATAAATGAGTGTATCTAAACTTTTAGGAGGCATAAGTACCTTATTAGTTTTGAATAGGTAGCTATATGATCCCTTATAATCCTTAAAACTATTTATGCCTTTAATCAATCACTTAAACCTTATAAAAACACCTTTATAGAACTACAACATGTGCATTATCTCTACTTTACAAAGGCCTTAAAACTAATTACAGATACCTCCATTACATAAAGGAGAGTTTTTTGGATCCTCACCCATGATTGTATACCTCCACTAAATTTTAACATGAGAAACTAAATGTTCCAAAATTCATTTATTTATTTTGAAATTCATTTACACTTGTTCCATACTTCAAGATGTATGAGAGTAGCTGGAAGCAAAGAAAAAATGTTTGAATCTTCAAATGTGCCTGCATGTATAGATGGGATATTTTACTATATCCCCTATCACATTTAAATGAATTTCACGAGGACCTTCAACCCACTTTAGAAAAGACATCCCTAAAGGACTTTTGGACTTCCAAGGTGACATATTGAATTTTGCTTTACCTTAACACTTGAAAAAATGCCTTAATTTCTCCAAAATATACTATAGACCACATTTGAATTTTTATGGAAAATGATTCCAACATTAATTAGTTTCCATCTTCCTCCCTAAAATTCTTCTAAAATATCTTAGAAATTATGTGTTCCTATCTTATGTAATGGTTTTTGTAACACCATGCAATCTCATAATATCCTTTAAAAGTATTTTTTAAATGTATGATCTTAGAAAACATATCTAGAAGATCAAAAATTTAATAACTACCTCTCCATATGTTTAGTAATCCCAACACAAAATCTATACTCAAATCTGTCCATCGTCCTCTTGAAACTAATAGTGGCATGTATAGCCATGTATTTTGCACATGTCATTTTTCTACCTGATATATCATATACCTTGAAACATATTTTATCGCATCTCTCTTCATCTTTGGCTAAAAATGCTTCTCCTTCACCAAAGCTATTGTATTTATCATATCAAAACGTCTTGCTAAACCACCATTGTGCAATTCTCTTATAATATTGTCTCATAAATACCGAATTTTAATACATTTTTATTTTCATTTTAAGAGATAACCATCATCCATAAGATACTCATCATAAAAATTAGTTATATTAGTTGTTAATAGATTCCTGAATTACTCAACTACCTTGACATAATATGGATTAATATCATATACTTCATTAGTAAATTTAAATAAAACTACTTCACTTACCATAGTAGTTATCTACCCCACTTTCCTACTTAAAGCATTAGCTACCTAATTCTATTTTCTTAATTTGTACCTCAACACAAAAGTATAACCCTGTAAGAAAGACACCAACTTTGCATGTCTACTATTTAATATCTTTAGAGTGTTCACTTACTTCAAAGATTTATGATCAGTAAATATGATAAAATCCTTAGGCATGAGTTTATGACTCCAATGCCTTAATACTTATACCATGGCATATAATCCAACATCATGTGTATAATACTTTGTTTTCACCTCATTAAATGTCTCACTAAAATGTGTTATGGCATCCCTTCTTGGCTTAACACAACACCAATTCACAAAAATAAAATAACACAATCAAACTCAAACACTTTTCTAAAATATGGTAATGCTAAAATAAGCTTTTCAATAATTTTCTTCTTTAACAGCTCAAAGATTTTTGTTTCTACCCTTGTCCATGCAAATTCTTTTCCTCTCATATAATTTTTTATTGGTGCAACAAGACTACTAAAAATCTTAATAAACTTTAACTAAAAAATCGTTAAACCATATAAACTTCTTACCTCTTTGATGATATTTAATTTTTCTTCATCTATTCTTACATCATCTAGTAAAACTAAAAATACCAAAAATACTAAATTATTCTGCATAAACCTGCACTTTTTCAAATTCATATAGACATTTTATTTTCATAACAATTCTAATACCATTCTCAAATGCTATAAGTGCTCTTTTTTAGTCTTACCAATTATTAAAATCTCATCAAAATAAACCACCACAAACTTACCACTATATTCTCTTAGCATTGTATTCATCACCATCATAAATGTGTTAGGTACATTAGATAATCTAAATGGCATCATCATATACTAATATAAGCCTTCTCTAGTCTTGAATTTTGTTTTCCATTCATCTCCTTTACGAATCGAAATCTGATCATATCCAATCATTGATCAATCTTGGTAAAATATTTTTTTAATGAGAAAGCATTCATAATATCATATAAATGAGGTGTAGGAAACTTATACTTGATTGTAATTTTAGTAATTTACTATAATATCCACACACATCCTCTACCCTTTATATTTATTTATAGTTAGCAATGTTGATGTTGTATATGAACTCTTTCTCTCCCTTACTATTCCCTTCCTCACCAATTTATTAACCTATTTATATAACTTTGCAAGTTTTAATGGACTCATCCTATAAGTTATTTGATTGGGTAGAGATGATCTTGAAATTAAATCAATATGATGCTGAATATCTATCTTTGGTGGTAAACCATCAAGTAACTAATCAATCGTAACATCTGTATATTATTTCAATACTATTATTGCTTCTATTGGTACATGCACCACTTTTTTGTCTTCCTTCTTTGCTACTAATCTATGATAAAAACATGTCATCTTCATGTCTTTGATTAAAAATTTAACTCATCATGATTTTATCTTGCCCTTGTTCTTTAAAAGGTAATAAAACTAACTTCATACCACCTCCCCAAAAACTATATGTGTTCTTTGCTCTATCATATAATATTTAGCTACCAAACTACCATGAATTTCTCAATAACACATGACATACATCCATTACTATAACATACCATAATTTAACCTTGTATTTTTTCCCTGTAGAAAATATGATTAAGCACGTTTTATTTATTGTAACTTCATTTAGTTTCTTAAACCATGAAACTTAATAAGGATTAAGATGTTTTTCACACTTCAAACCTAGTTTCTCAATCATATCTTTAGAAACCATATTCTTAAAACTGTCATCATCTATAGTTACTTTGAATATTTTACCTCCTAAAGTACATCTTGTTCAAAATATATTTTTTCATAGCCATGCATCATCACCTTATTTATTATACACATGTTCTTTCCTTGAAGTAATCATTTTTCTTCTCATAACGAGATTTTTTCCATTATTTTCTACTATAACTTTAGTATTTTGCTCTTTTATTCAAGCTTCAACTAAATTCACTCTTGGGTGATCATTTTTTCTCCTTTATTGATATTGATAGGGTGGAAAATCAAATTATCTATGGCATTATTCTCAACATTTGTAACAAACATAATGCCTGCATTGATTTAGAAATCATCATCTACCACCACCATAGCTTCATCCTCTTTGAAATCATTTTTCCTCTTTGCTAGTATTAAAAACCTTGCCTATTATCTTAATATTTTTCTATAGGACATGATGATTCTCCTCTAGTAGTATTGAACCCACATCTATTTGTATTAAATCCCCCTCATATCCTTTTTGGAAGGTATTTTTCTCTTCTTGGCTCAATAGATATTATTTTTAAATTTTGTTAATTTTTTTCTTTTGCCTTCAAAGCTAATTAATAAGATTATTATATGCAAAGTATTTTATGAATGTTTAATTCATCTTGAATAGAAAACTTCAATCCATCTACATACCTTACATCTATTTCTTCTTTTGTTTCATCATGATCTACTCATATGGAGAGCTTGTAAAACTTATTTGTATACTATTTTATATTGTGATCCTTATACCTTAAATTCTAGAATCTTTTGTATAGATTTTGTGTAAAATCTAAAGGAATACATTTTTCCCTTAGCTTCTTTTTCATATTTGTTTATGATTTGATATTCTCTTTACCTTTTTCTATCTTTCTTTCTATAGGTTATCCCACCAAATCATTGCATGACCCTTACATTTTGTGCATGCGAACTTTATCTTCTTGTCTTCTCTCATACTTATCCATTCCAAAAATGTCTATATGTTGTTCATCCCATTTATCAACTCCTATGGTTTTAAAATTACATAATAATATGGAATGTCAACCTTGATTCCTTCGTTCCCTCCTTCTAAATCTCTAACCATCCTCTATTCCATTGATGGATGATGTTATTGTTGCTCTTGTATAATTTCCTCTTCATGATCTATGTCATCTTTGACATCATCTTCTACTCTCTTTTTGCTTTAATTTGCAATGATATCCATTAATTGATCTACTTGTCTCTATAGCTCTTGCATAGTCTGGTTTGTCTAAGTGATTCCTCGTTGTCCTCTCACCATCTCTTGCTTCTCCAAGATTCAAATTTTCTCTAATATCGAATAATGAACCTAATTATTATCAAGACAAGAAAACACCAATAGACAAATATTTTAATATAATAACCTATATTGATTCATATTGAATGATTCAAATAATTAAAAGCCATATATAAATAAGCCTCAACTTTGAATTGGAGTTGACATGCAAAATTTAAAACTCTAAAAATAAATAAAAATCAACATGATATTTTTAGCAATTGTTATTTTTAGTAAGTTTCACATGAAACTACATGTATCTCTAAAAATCTTCAAAAATAAATTAAACATTAAAATTGACATATCAGACAAGTACCATCTAAAGTAAAAGTCTAGTTAAAAATATACAATTTATAAATCTATAAAAAGACTCAATATATTATTAAACTATAATTTTAAACCCTCATATGGTCACTTATGGCCTCTAAAAAAATATTTAAAATATCCATAACTAGATAGGAAGGCTTATTAATACATCAATATTTTTGAGATGGTCATTTTGATGTGAAGATGGGCTCAAATGGAGCTACGGAACAAAATCTATCGCCTCTGGAAGTTCAGTGTCTTTTTCTACATCAGTAAACTAAATTAGAATACAAGTGGGGTTAGAGAAAAAGATGGGATATTTTTATGGAATGGGAATGTCAAAAAATGGATGGCCTTAATTTTGACATCAATTTAATTAAGATATGAAATTTTTTATTTTTGTTATGAGAATGCATTTAGAAAATCACATTGTCTTGGGCATATAGTGGAATTTGGAGCCTATGTTTTTAATATATATTTATGAGACTAGCACAATGGTACAAGTAGAATAAGACCATATATCAGTTAGTAGAAAGTTTGTGGAAAAGATAATGAAATCAGTAATCAATGTGAAGCTTTTGAATTGATGAAACTATGATAAATTCAAAATAAATATATCGAGATTAATACATATTTAAATATTAAAAATAAAAATATTTAATATATTTGAAATAATTATAATTAAAATTAAAATGTTAAAAAAATATATTGTATATTACATTTATTATTAAATTGTAAAATAAATATTAAACTTGTATATTACAATAACCAACATATATATTCACTCTATTTTAAAAGAATATTTTATTATTAATTGACAATACATATACTTTATATTACTGTTTCTAACCAACATATATACTCATTACTACAACATAAAAGCATCTCGAAATAAAAATATAAAATAAAGAAGTGCATTCAGTGACTAGATGAATAAAAAACAACTCAATAAATTTTATACAGCTTCAAGCTTAAATCCATGAAGGTGTCATTTGAAATGTACACAACTTGTAAAAAATATTTCTATGAAAACTCGGTTAATTTCTTGTTCATTTCGGTGCCATGATCCCCATTAACTCAGTCAGTACACTTACATTTAAAGATGCAAGTAGCATGGAGTTGGACATTACATAATAACAGCAATTACAATTGATATCCTACCAAGATCAAATGCAATCCAGAGTACGACAATACAAAAGACCAACATAAAAACCTCTGTATTTATTATTCTCTACATAATTTATTGGTATTTGGGTTATGGAAGATGATAGACTCTATTGTTACTTCTTTTTCTTTCTTTTTTTTTTTTTTTCCTTTCTTCTCCGGATAATTAATTTATCGGATTAAATTATAGCCACCATCCCAATTATGATTGAGTCTTGACATTGGCTTCAAAGTTAATTTTGGGTGTTGAATGGCTTTCAATATAAGGAACTTAAATTTCAACAACCAACAGAAGCGTTAAATAGCCCTAAGCATTGGATAGAGAACAAACATGCAGGAAGAATCACAATCAGATTAGAGATGTCACTGATGTACGAAATTATGAACTGGTTGAAAGTTTATTTTCCTTCTTGAAGTGAAGAATGTCATCGTCACGTACCAGTATGTACTTGTATATTTTGAAGGCAAAATCCTGCCCTGAAAGTCAATAATATTTATTGAGGTTGAAGCCTTGCTCATCAAGAAAAGAAGAGAAAGAAAGACAAGAAAACCATGCTTTGACAATGCCCATTTCTAATGAGGATTGTTTGTAATGATAATGGCAACCTTTCTTGCAGCTTTATGATATATCTTGTTCAGAAACACGTGAATAGACAGAAGTTCAGTACTATGGTAGGGTGGTTGGCTATCACCAAGTTGAAGTACAGAGAAACAATGGAAAGCGTGGTGTATACAAAAGCTGAAACTTCCCTGGTTCATGCCACATTTTCCAAGGAACATTGTTTGAGTATGTTTTCTATTATATAAATAATCAACAAATTTGACCCTTAGCTCTTATTTTGGCGCATATATATATATATATATATATATATATATATATATATATATATATATATATATATATATATATATTATCTTAGAATTGTTTTATAACTTTATTTAATGAAGATTGTCATATTAATTGACGATTTCATTAAATTTTTTTTAAATTTACTATTCAGTGGTGATAAATGACTTTAATGTTGTTACATTATTATAATTGACTCAAACTAATTTTTTGAAAAAAAAATAGACTTTAAACTCCATTATATGTTCAAGATATTGTACTTTTTCAATTTAGTCTTCTCTTAACAGAAAGAAAAGTTATCATATGATGTTCAAATTTAATGTTAACTATAATTGTTAACATCTAATGGATATTACAATCCACCAACACCATGCTTGATTATCATTGTAAGTTATACTTATCAATGTAAATAATAAAATATATTGAATATAATATTTAAATATTTATTAATATAATTATCATCACACGCTAAATTAAACTTAGCTTTCTTTCATAATAATCAAACAAATAATACTTAACCCTAATCATTTATATCAAAATCCTCCATCCCTCCTAGAAGTATAGGAGAATAATTATAAATATGCAATAACCACCTAATTACATTTAGTGCTCATCAACCTATTAATATCATTAAATATAGGTGACACATCATAGTGTGTTAAAACAATTAAAATTTTATTAAAATTCTAAGACATCATAGTGTATGATAGCTTAACATATTAAAATACACTAAATCACATGAAATATTAAACAAATTTTTATTAGCTTTTTGTTACTCAAAAAAATAACTGCAATAGCTCATTCCTATAACGTGTCACAAAAAAATATGTGCGAAAAACTAGTTGCACATCACAAAAGTCAAATGAAAGTCACAACATTGTAATGTTAATTTGTAAAAACTTTGAAACCAACAAATGCGTTTAAACCCTCTTACACTATGAAATTTATATATGTCAATAACTTTATTGCACAATCTCACAATGTGCCAAAAACTAGCTACACACCACAAAAGTCAAATAAAAGTCACAACATTGTAACACTAATTTGTAAAACTTTGAAACCAACAAATGTATTAAAACCCTCTTACACTATGAACTTCATATATATTATGAACTTCATATATATTAATAATTTTATTGCATAACACCACAAGTTTTACAAATAATTCACAAAATATTATAATACATGTGTGATGAAGAACAAACTCTTCCAAAAACTCTCATCAATTCTTCTATCTTTTTAAAAAAAGAACCAACCTTTATAAAGACCCAAACAAAAAAAAATAATGTTTTAATAAATATCACAAACGTCTGAAATTACATTTCATATCTCCTCAAAATTATATATGAACAAAATACCGACATCATTAATTTTACAAATATTTTCAAATTTATTTAAATAAACAAAATTTACAACTAATATAATAATAAACACAACATATTACCAAAAAAATAAACGTATGCATGCTCATAAGCTGGAAAAAAAGAATACACTAAATAAACATGCACTAAATAATAACACA
The DNA here is from genome assembly GCA_037957365.1 of Torreya grandis. Taxonomy (NCBI): domain Eukaryota; kingdom Viridiplantae; phylum Streptophyta; class Pinopsida; order Cupressales; family Taxaceae; genus Torreya; species Torreya grandis. Next base: position 1,317,709 of record JARHVA010002151.1, on the reverse strand, counting down.
AAACAACACTTTTTTCTAAACATAACATATATATTTTTTAAATACATTCTTTCATATAAACTTGAATGTAAAGGATACACCATTAAGAATTTTTTTTTAATTAAATGGAATCAAGTGATGATTTATTTTTTATAAATATAAAAATTATATATTATGGATAATTTAGCAACACCATTTTTAGTGAGTTATATTGACTCTATATGTAAAAATATTTCAATAAAAAATATCTTGCCTTCCCCTAGTATCATTAATAATACCCCTTATCTCCAGGTAATCTCATATATATAATTCATTATATTTCCTCTTAGACCTTTTAAGGTGGTCGATGATGGTTTCTTTATATTTCATTATGTCATAGATGAATGATTTATGAATTATAATCATGTTTTGAAATCTACCCATTTTAGATTACTCTTTTCGTCTTGAGTTTTAGTCAGGTGTAATTTATATTTAAAAATTCAAGTAAAAAGAGTAAGTGTAATATTTTTTCTGAGTAAATATAGTAAAAAAGTAAAAAAAAATTAGATTTCATTTTCATTTGAGTAAAATAGGGTACTTTTTCTTTTTTCATTTGAAAATTTTATCAAAAAGTCATGATACTTTAAATATGTAACAGAATTTAGGAGATCATATATATATATATATATATATATATATAAGTTCAAGTATGTTAAGGTCATATCATTAATTACATCAAAGATATAATATTTTAAGTGGGTTGGCAATTAATTAATTAGAAACTAATTTAATTAAAAAAAATTAAGATGGAAAGGTATAAAAGAGTATAATTAAAAATAATAATTTAACATAGAAAGGTATGGAAGAGTGTAAATAATTAGAAACAGATTTTTGAAGAATATGAACCAACATACCATTTTAAAAGATTATATATATATATATATATATATATATATATATATATATATATATATATATATATATATATATATATATATATATATATATATATTTCTTAAAATGGTAACGTAATAATAATAATTTGTAAGGTAAATATTTTTTAAAATGGTAACACAATAGTAATATTTTGTAGGGTAAATATTACTATTGTGTTAAAATGATAACCAAATAGTATTAGTATATATATATATATATATATATATATATATATATATATATATATATATATAATTTTCTTAAAATGGTAACGTAATAATAATAATTTGTAAGGTAAATATTTCTTAAAATGGTAACACAATAGTAATAATTTGTAGGGTAAATATTATATATATATATATATATATATATATATATATATAATTATAATTCACCCTATAATGAATTTAAGGGTAAATAATTTATCCTAAGATTTATGTGTATTAAATTTATATATGGATAGGAATGATTTGTAGGGTAAATATGATAAATATTAGGATAAATTATGATATTTAAATATTTAATTAATTTTATTTTATATATATATATATATATATATATATATATATATATATATATACATACACATACACACACACATATACATACATACATACATACATACATATAAGTTAATAGGATTGTATTATTATATCATTAAAACAATAGATATCATTCTTGAGGCACCTAGCATACACTTTGACTTGCTTCTAGAACAATATCTATCATGTATTTAACATAGATTTATCTAAAACATGTATATTAGTTAATAATAATTTTTTTAGAAAAGATAATAATATTTATAATCAATGTGGAACCTTTTAATAAGTGAAAATATTTGAGAAAAATATGATAGATACATTAAGACTAATATATATTAAAAGTTTATAAATAAATATCTTTAATATATCTCAAATGGTAATTATTACAATAAAAAATATTATAAAATTAAAACATGTATTAAATTTATAAATAAATTATATAAATGATTGTTAAATTTTTATGTTACAATAACCGACACATATACTCACTCCATTATATGGTCAACATTTTCTATAAATAATTAATATATGGCCCTACTATCAAATGTGTAATCCTAGCCATCATTTGTAAAATAAATAACAAATTTTATTCATACTTCTACTTATTGTGGTGGTCATGTTCCATTTAACTCTGTAGAAAAATTATTAAATAATTTAGTACAATACTACCATAGACCTAGTTTAGAATTTGTAGAAATAATTATCATCAAAGAAATAAGTACTAAAATTATATATTACAATTAAAATAATGAAATCAAAAACTATCAAGACAATAAAAATAGTAATAGGTTAAAATTCAGAACAATAACTTGAATTGAATTTGTACTGAGTGAATTTTAATATTTAAAAACCTACATCATGTTTAAATAAGCTTCAACTTGGAATTTAAAATTGACATGCCAAAATTCAAAAAAAAAATCTAGAAAAAATTGTCTGTTTTAACAGCTGTTATTTATAATAAGTTTCGCATGAAAACACATGTAACTCTAAAATTTTCTCAGAATGGTATAAATTCTAAAATTATCCTATCAAATGAAATTAAATTAAATTAGATATCCATGGCTAAAAGTACACAACTTCTAAAAATAAAAAATTCCTAAAAAAATCATTAAAAGGTAATTTCAGACCCTAAGATGATCATGTTTGGCTTCCAAAAAAATATCAAAGTCAACTCTAAGGGGACAAAAGACCTTAATAATGAAACAAACTTTTCAAGGCAATCATTTTGACTATGGCAGAGTTCAAATGAAACTATAGATAAAAATTTATGGCCTCCAAAAAATTGACTTTATTTTTTTCATTAAAAAACATAAGTCATATTTTAAATTGGTTCCAAAAAAATAGGAAATGGAAACTTAACCCTATAAATTTTAATATTATTACTATTAAAAATCATTTTGAAGTTAAACCATTTATGAAGAATGGAAATGTTGTTGCACTAGAGAAAGTCACAAATGTTGTAAAATGAAACCTTATTACTAATAAATAAATTTGTCATGTTTTGTCCTCATACATTGGATTTTATTATCCTTTTCAATGTAATACCTTTAAAAAAGGGAGTGAAGATAGATTTTGAGATGTTTCTAGATCATAATGTTGTTAATTGTGATCAAAGGAACAAGAAGTTGAGACTGTTAGTAGTAAAAGGAAAATCTTTGATATTGATGATGGTAATCTTCAAGACATTAATTTATGTGGAAAATAATATTAATTTTTATAAATGTTTTACGAAGTGGATAATAAATGACAAGTTGAGAGTGGTAGTAGTAAAAGGAAAATGTTTGATATTGATGATGGTAATCTTTAAGATGAAGTAATTTATGTGGAAAATAATATTAATTTGTACAATTTATTTTATGAAGTAGATAATGAAGGACATTGATAATTTGAATTAAAAGGGATTGGAAAAAGATGATGGAAACAATCGATAATGGAGAAGAAGATTTCTCAAATGGATGTGGATGAGAGAAATTGAAGGAGGATATCAATAAATTCATCCAATGTAGTAGGGTATAAATTAATAATTATTTCACAAGTATCCAACTATTAAAATAAACTTTTATGGAAAAGGATGAAAAAATAATTAACAGTGCTAATAAGAGATTGAAAATGTAGTAAAAAGGCGAGAAGGTTGTAGAGAAAGATGTCAATCTAGATAAGGCTAATGACTTCATTACTTTCATCACTTTAAAGGATGAGGATAGCAAAATTAAAGGAGGCTAGACAAAGATGATGGAAAAAACTAATAGCAAGATTACCTAATTACCTTATTGGAGAAGAAGATTGCTCAAATAGATGTGGAATAAAATAATGAAACAAATATTTAGGGGAAAGGAAGAATGGATAATTAACAATGCTAACAAGAGATTGAAAATTTAATGAAAAGGCAAGAAGGTTGTGAAGAAAAATATTGACCTAGATAGGGCTAATAACTTCATCACTTTCATCACTCTTATGGATGAGGATGGGAGTTGGCCAAAGCCTTACCAAATATTTTTTACTCTTAGTTTTTATTTATTCATCTTTTTTTAATTGCATTGTTAAGGAGTGGTTGTTTGTTGTACCATTACTTTTTTATGTTTTATTTTGGTTGGTATTGCTTATGCCTTGATTTTTTGTGTTATGTTTATAGTTTGGTACTTTAATGATCTTATTTTATTTTATGTTTGAAGTTCATTTATATCTCATAACTTTTTTTATTAATAATAAAAATAAAAATAATTATAACCAATATATGTACCAACTCTTAGTCACCATTTATAAGTTAAACATTAAAATTATTGAAGTATAAAATAATATGTGAAATGTTTATTATTATTATAATTACATTAATATTATAAAAAATAAAATCATAAATAAATCCTAATAGCTTAATTAAGTGATTGGGATATTTTAAATAATCACTTTTCTTCTCACAATATTATTAAATTTTTTGACTAAATTAATGTTGAATAATAATTATTTTGTTACTACTTATAATATTTTTTATTTATTTTATTTTATTTAATTTTTTTTTTAATCATACATATAATACAAATCAATAAGAAATTGAATAAAATGACATCACATTTTGATTGAAGATATTATATTGACCATATAATTTAAATAAAATGACGTCACATTTTGATTGAAGATATTATATTGATCATATAATTTAAATAACAAAGAGTTTTCAAAATTTAACATTTTAATTAGTATAATTATAAAATAATATAATTCAATTATTAAAATATTCTTAATTTTTGATTTAAAAAAATAACATAAAATAAATAACACAACAAAAAATAATTATTAATAGATCAGAAAATGTTTGATATAAACTATGATTAATGATTGTGATATAATATTCAAAAATAAATAATCAAACAAAAATTGTTAATTAAATTTTACAAACCTTTAGACTTAACATTATAAAGGTATCACATAGAATACAAAACTTTTATAAACCAAAATATTTAAAATTTTGGGCACAAAAAAAACCACCAATGTAAAAATCTTCGTACAAACTTTTTAATTTTATTTCAGTGTCATGATTATCATGTTCCCTATAAACAAAGTTGGTTACAATTACAGTTAAGGATGCAAATGGCAAGAAATCAGATATTATATAATAAAAAACAAACTTGCCATCCATTTATATATCTTCCCATCATCAAATAGAATCGAGAATACAAGAAGACCAAAGCCCAATGCAAAAATATTTTGATATACCTCTCTTTCCAGATCAAATCTTTTTATATACTTCTCTTTCCATATATTATGTTGTTTCTTTTTGGCATTAATTTTTTAATTTTAAATATATTGATTTATCAGAGTGGATTATCTTGTATATGGGTGGACGCCCTTTGCTCTCTTTACATGATAAGAAAATTATTTTCTATAATAATTAATCTTTAATGATTATTTATTTGACATATTGATTTATAAATGTGCAAATCTATTTTTCTGTCTTATAAATACAAAATTTATAATTAAGTTCTCTCTCTTTTTTTTTTTTTTTGGGGAACGAAACCTTAAAATTTATGAAAAAAGAATTTTTTTCCTTCAAATGTTATGACATTTGAGCTATCTCTTCTTTGATTGATTACAGGAGATTCACTTCTCCATCACTTCCGTCAACAATTTTTAAAGCCCGCGTTCAAAATCGACTGTGAACAACTTTTCTTATCCAGCACGAGAGTGAGATAAGCCCGCGTTCTTTTTAAAGCCCAGCACAACAATACGTAGGTACTATTTCTTCAAATAAATAATCAATAGTTCAGAAACTCATGTGAATAGCGATTTGTTCAGTACCGTGGGAGTAGGTTGTCTACCACTGAGTTGAAGTACAAAGAAACAATGGGAAACGCGGGATATACAAAAACTGACAACTCCCTGGTTCATGCCAAATTTTTCTATGGACATTGTTTGAACATATTTTCTATTATATAAATAATCTGCAATTAGATCTTAATGTGGTTGGAATTTATTTCTAAATGATAATATTATTAGCATATATATTATAAATATATGTATACAAGTTGAAAGGTTTGTGGGTTCATTGGTGATGATGATTAGGGGAAAAGTTCTAATAGTGGTGCACCTACCAATGATAGAGTAAGATATTGAAGAAATGTATTGATGTGTATAAATATTAAAATGCACTAATAGTGATATATGTAGTATTTAATACTTGTTCAATATTTATTTTACGAAATTAAAAGTAACCAATTTCATTTTGACAAGTAAGATTCAAGTATTAATACTCTAATGTATAGCTATTGGTACTCCAAAAGTTATGTTTTGGTCATAGGTTTAAAAAATATATTGTACGACTTTTTTTGATAAAATCGGTTATATCGTATAATGATTTAGACTTGAAACCTTAGTTATAAGTAGTTAAACAACATATTAGAACGAGTTAACATTTTAGATTCTACTATGATGTTGTGGTACCTTGATTCGTAATCCAAATTTAGGATGCACCACTTAATGAACCAAAAATTTATCAAGACAATAAAATTATAAATAGGCCAAGATTTGAAACAATACTCAAAATTGATTCATATTGATTACCTTGAATTACTTACAATCCAAACAATCCTTAAATAAGTCTCAACTCAGAATTAGAGTTGACATGTAAAAATTTTTAAAAAAAACTAAAATCTAAAAAAAAAAACTTCTATTTTTAGTAGATGTTGTTTATAGTATGTTTCATACACAAGCATGTATAGCTCTAAATCTCAAAACACTCTAAACACTAAAATTATCCTATTGAATAAATTTAAAGTAAATTTCATGTTTGACCATAAAATATTAAATTAATTAAAATAAAAAAATCTTGAAAATGTCAATAAATTGCAATTTTAGACCCTAAGATGGTTACATTTGGCCTCCAAAAATATAAAAATCACCTCTAAACAAAAAAAATGGCTTAGAAAAATAAATAACTTTTTGAGATGGTCATTTTGGTGCGTGGAAGAGCTTAAACAGAGTTACGAGTCAAAAGGTATGGCTTTCAGAAGATTGACCCTTTTTTTTTGCATCATTCTCCTTTGGTTGAAAATAATTCAACACCCATGAGTTGCCTTGATTATACTACTGCCATTTTTATTTATCAATCTTATTTAGCTCTCATTCTATAATCCAAGTGCTATCCTCTTGCTCCAATCCTTCCCACTGGATCAAAAACTTGTTATAATTCTCTTACCTTATGCTTATTGTCTTCATATCTAAAATTTGCACTATTTTTTTTGTTCTTTTTTGGAACCTGCTACTACTAATTTACTTTTTCATCTTCATCACCTTCACTATTTTTTCTATGGAATTCATATAAATATAAAACATTAGATACTAGAGAGATATCAATTTTTTTTGGTAAATTCACCTCATAAGCATTATTATTAATTTTTTTAATAATTCTACATGGACCAATTTTAATGTACTTCAACTTGTTGTACGTACCTTTTGAAAATATTCATTTTCTCAAGTAAACCATTACCAACTCTCCTTATACAAATACCTTGGGTCTTATTCTAACATCTACTCATGCTTTATATTTCTCATTACTTTCTTACAACTTTCTTCTTACTCCTTGCAACTATTGTATATGCTTTGTGAATGTTTTTGTATCATCACTAATTCAATATGCATTTGATAATTGTACTAAATCTAAACTCCCTATAGGATTTCTCTCATAAATAATTTGAAATGGTGATTTTCCTATTGATATATTTACTAAACTATTATATGCAAACTCAGCTTGTGGTAAAGCCAAGTTTCATTGCTTTGTCTTCTCTCTCACTATGCATCTCAACAAATTTCTCAAGATCATATTCATAACTTATATCTATCCATTTGTTTTTGGGTGATATACACTACTGAATTGTAGCTTAGTACCCATCTTCTTCTATAAAGTCCACTAAAAATGACTTAAAATTTTTGTGTCCCTATCTGAAGTAATAATTTTTGGAACGCCATGCATTCTCACGATATCTTTAAACAATAATTTCGTAACTCTAATTGCATCATTGGTTTTATTATATGAAGTGAAATAAACCATTTTATAAAATCTCTCCACAATAATAAAAATTGAATCATTACCTCTCTATGTGTTTGGTAATCCCAACATAAAATCCATACTCAAATCTGTCCATGGTCCTCTTGAAACCAATAATGAAATGTATAGTATAGTGTTTTATACATGTCCTTTAGCCACCTAACTTATCTTGCACCTAACAACATATCTTGTGACATTTCTCTTCATCTTTGGCCAAAAATATTTTTGGTCCACTAAATCTATTGTCTTCATTTTACCAAAATGTCCATCCAAACTTCCACTATGTAATTCTCTTCTTATATTGTCTCATAGAGACCCAGATGGAATGTATAATTATTTCCCTTTGAAGAGATAACCTTAATGTATACGATACTCATCATGATTAGTTTTTAGCCCACCTATTAATGGATTTTTGCACTGCTCAACTACCTTTCCAAAATATGGATTAGTATCATATAATTATTTGATAGCTTCAAATCCAACTACTTCACTCACCATAGTATTTAATAATGCTACTCTCCTACTCAATGCATCAGCTACTTGATTATTTTTTCTTGATTTATGTTTCAACACAAAAGTATACCCCTACAAGAATGATACACACTGTGCATACCTTTTATTCAACTTCTTGTATGTATTCACATACTTCAAAGCCTCATGGTCTTTAAATAGGATGAAATCCTTAGGCACCAAGTAATGCCTTCACTATTTTAATTCTTGTACAATTGCCTAAAGTTCAACATCATAAGTAGAATACTTTGTTCTTACTTCATTCAATTTCTCAATAAAATATACTATTGGCTTTCCTTCTTGACTTAGCACAGCAGTAATTGTTATAAATGAAGCATTACAATCAACCTCAAACACTTTGTTAAAATCTTTATATGGTTACTCTAGTCCATGCAAATTCTTTCCCTCTCATGCAATCTGTTATTGGTGCCACAATACTACTAAATTCTTTAATAAATTTTCTATAAAAAATTTTTAAACCATGGAAATTTCTTACCTCTGTAATCTTTTTTAGAATAGGCCACTCAAAAAATATATTTATCTTTTCTTCATCCATTCTCACACCATCTGCTAAAACTACAAATTCTAAAAATACCAAACTATTCTACATAAACTTGTACTTCTTCAAATTTTCATACAACTTCTCCTTTTTTAACAAATTTAGTACCATTCTCAAATATCATAAGTGTTCTTTAGTCTTACTGAATATCAAAATATCATCAAAATAAATAACCATAAACTTACTAATATACTCATCTAACATTGTATTCATCATCGTCATAAATGTGCCAAGTGCGTTAGATAATCTAAAGGGCATCACCATCCACTCATATGATCCATCCCTAGTTTTAAATACAGTTTTCCACTCATCTCCTTCATGAATTCAAATATGATAATAACCACTCCATAGATCAATCTAGGTAAAATATTTTTCTCCTAAAATCATATCCATCATATTATCATAACAAGGTATCAAACATCTATATTTGATTGTAATTTTATTAATTGGTATGCTATCCACACACATTCTCCATCCTCTATCTTTATTTGGAGTTAGCAATGCTAGTGTTACACATGCGCTGATAATCTCATTTGTCAGCTTTTTTCTTAAGAATTTAGTAACCTATTTATTTAATTTTGTATGTTCTATTGGACTCATCCTATAAGATTCTTAATTGGATAGAGCTGATCATAAAATCAAATCAATATGATACTGAATATCTCTCTTTGATGGTAAACCATCTGATAACTCATCATGCATAACATCTACATATTATTTCAACACTCTTGCTACTTATGTTGGTATTTTCACTATTTTTGTGTCTTCATTCTTTGTTAATAATACATAAAAATAACCTACTACATTTATATCTAGGATAAATTCTTTAGTAGAGATCATGTTCTCTGCCTTCTATTCCTCTTTAAGAGGTAACAAAAATACATTTGTACCACATTTTCAAAAAGTGTACGTGTTATTTGCTCCATCATGATTTACTTTTCTATCAAATTGTCATAGTCTCCCTAATAACAAATGACATGCATCCATCAAAATAACATCACATTATATTTCATCGTTATATATTTTTTTCATAGAAAACTTGATTAAGTAATTTTTATCTACTGTAACCTCATTCAATTTCTTAAACAATAAAATATGATAAGGATTAGAATGATTTTCACATTTTAAATTTAGTTTCTCCTTCATTTTTTTAATAACCATATGTTTACAACTACCACCATCTATAATTGTTTTGCATACCTTTCCCCCAAAGTACGTCTTGTTCAAAAAATGTTTGATCATAGCCATGCATCACCACCTTCTTTATTCTATACTTGCTTCTTCCCTAGATTGATCATTGTTCTTTTCATCGTGAGATTCTCTCCAATATCTATTGGTACAACTTCAATATTTTGCTCTTCTATCTTAGCCTTGACTAGATTCACTCTTGGGCAATCCTCTTGTCTCCTTTATTGATCTTGATAGTGTGGACACTAAAACACTTTGTGCTCTTCTTCTCCACATCTGTAATAAAAATAAAATCTGTGTTTTTTGGAAACCATATTCTAGCACCACTATAACCTCATCCTCTCTGAAAGCCTCTTCCTCTTTGTTGGTATTGAAATCCTTACCTATTCGCATATTGATTTTCTTTACTACATGATGATTCACTTGTATTGGTAGTAAACCCACCTCTAGTGGTATTAAACCCACCTCATCGCCTTATTCGAGGGGATCTAGCTCTTCTTGGACCAAGATATTTTCTTTTAAAAATTTGTCTAATTTGTTTTTCTTCTACCTTCAAAGCTAATTGATAAGCCTCCTTTATGAAAAGTATTATATGCATGATTAATTCATCTTGAATAGTAAATTTCAAACCATTTGCATACCTTAAAACCATCGACCCTTCTATTTCATCATGCTCTACTCATATAGAAAGCTTATATATCTCATTTGTATACTCTTTAAAACTATGATATTTTTGTCTTAAATTCTCAAATCTTATGTATAGAGTTTACGCATAATACATAGGAATAAATTTCTCCCTCAACTTCTTCTCCATCTTTTTCTATGAATTAATCTTATCTTTACCTTTTCTATGTCTCTCTTTGTTTAGGTGATCCCACCAAATAATTGCATGACCTTTTAATTTCATGCATGCAAACTTTATCTTCTTGTCTTCTCTCATAGTCTTCCACTTGAAATTTTTTTCCAAGTTTTTCATCCAATCCATTAACTCCTCTAGTTTCAAACTACCTTCATAATTTAAAATATCAACTTTGATTCTTTCATTTATTCCTTCTAAATGTTGAACTATCCTCTCTTTCATCGATCATGGTCGATCTTGTTGTTCTTCTTCTTACATAATTTCTTTATCATAATTTGTCTTCCTTGGCTTCATCATCACCTTATCTTCTTCTCAAGTTGGTGATAATCTCTATTAATTATTACACTTACCTTTGTAATTCTTTTATAGTTTTATTCATCTACACAACACCTCCTCATCCTCTCTCCATTTCCTAGTCCTCCAAGATTCAACGTCACTATGATACTAGATATGAACCAAAAAACTATCAAGATAATAAAATTACTAATAGGATAAGATTTGAAATAATACTCAGAATTGATTTGTATTGATTACCTTGAATTAATTACAACCCAAAACTATGCTTGAATAATCCTCAACTCATAATTAGAGTTGACATGCAAAATTTTGAAAAAAAAAATTAAAATCTAAAAAATAAACTTCTATTTTGAGAAAATGTTATTTATAGTATGTTTAGAATGCAAGTGTGTGCATCTCTAAAAATCTCTTGAAATACTCTAAACACTAAAATTATCCTATTATATGACTTTTAGCTGAAGTTCACGTCTAGTAATAAAAATATTAAATTTTTTAAAATAATAATAATAATAATAATAATAATAATAATAATAATAATAATAATAATAATAATAATAGACCCTTAGATGGTCATGATTAACCTGTACAAAATATCAAAAACACCTCTATGTGGGAAGTGCAACTTATATCAGCAATGAACTTTTGAATATGGTCATTTTATCAGGTGGAAGAGATCAAATGAAGTTACAAATCAAAAGTTATGTCCTCCAGAAGATTGGCCTATTTTTTCTACATCAATACTAGAACCTTTCCCCTAGTTCACAAAGTGGATACCAAGGATTTATTAAAAATATATATTCATTTGGTATGTTATAGGGACAATCTATAATCACCAATCCCCTCCACTCATGTGCATGGCTTAAATTTTATTAAGATGCTTTATTTTTTGGTTAATTTATCTTGGAAGAGAATTTTCTTGGGAATTCAAGGAAATTACTATTAGGGAGTCAACTTTTGTAACTCGACTTTAAGAATAATATGATGGTAGACTCCAAAATCCTATCACTGCACCCAACTCTTGAAATGATACTTTATTTTATTCATATGTTTTATGAAACATAAATAATATATATGATTTTTCATATGTAATGTTGTGTTTACCCTTGACTATTTTATATTTTTGAATGTATGTATAATAATCTCTACGATTACAATATGTATAAAAAATATCAATGTATTTGTTACTATTTATTTGATGTTTCTCATGTGGAAACAATGTTTTATATGAGTGTGAAATGTAAGTGTGTAAGATTATGAGTGAATAAGTTTAAGTTGTGGCTTAGATTCTATGTTGTCAATATTGACAACTTAATTTTATGATTTAAAATATTCAATAATTAATCTCTATAATATATTATACTACTAATACCAATTATATTCTTATTTAAATATTTCTTAATGCTCCACAATATACTACACCAAAATTTTTATTTTTAAAAAATAATTGTAATATTAATCTTCCATAATAGTCTATTTTCTCTAGTATTTTATGAGGTAGACCTCATTATATGGATCATTTTCAATAAGTATCACTAGATTGATTGACAGTGGCCCATGAGGGGTAGAGGGAGGGGACGAGGGAGATGGTGGAGTGGGTGGGGAGGTAGGAATGATTTGTTAGCTAGCATCAAATATTAAATCATAGAAAATCTCAATCATAACTTACATAAGATAGATAGCCACCTCTTGAAGAGCAATTGTTTCATCTTAATTATCCTCCTTTTTAACATACAACATTATATATTGATATGCACATACATAGATTAATAAAAATTTAAGAATAAGGTAAAATAGGAAATAGTAGACATATGTTTATATGCTCAGAGAGAATGTCATGGAACATTTAATTAAATTTATGTTTTTTTAAATTATTTTTATTATGTTTCATTAAATAAATTTTTCTCTATTTTTAAATTTTTATGTAATATTTTATTTCACATATAACATACTTAAATTTAAATAATTTAAATTTTTTTTCTACTAAATATTTTGTACAAATTTATATTAATGGTATCATGGTGGTTCATTGATTAGTAATATATATTTTTTCAAAGAAAATTGTGATACCTAAAGTTCTTATTAAATTCATGTGCCCCTTATAATTATATTTCTCTATTTTTCAAAGATGCTCATTATGGATAAAATGTTCTCATCTATTGAAACCATAAAGAGGGTGGTTTTATTGATTCAAAAAATTATTTGGAAAATAAGTTCCACTAAGATTGAAGTAAATTTAAATGTTCATGTATTTACAAGAACTATTAAAAAAAAAACTGTAAATAACTGACATTATCAATTAGTCATATTCCTCCTTAAATAATTTTATGATGGAGAGAAAATCAATATTAAACTCTTAAATATTTATCCAGATTAATATATTTAATTGTTATATATATATATATATATATATATATATATATATATATATATATATATATATATATATATATGTATATATGTATGTATGTATGTATGTATGTGTGTGTATATATATGTGTGTGTGTGTGTGTGTGTGTGTGTGTACACACACACACACACACACACACACACACACATATACATATATACACATATATATATACATATATACATACATACATATACATACATATACATACATATATATATACATACATACATACATACATACATACATACATACATACATACATATATATATATATATATATATATATATATATATATATATATATATATATATACATACACACACACACATATATAATTTGTAATTTATGTAAATTTTAAATATTTATTTATTAGGAAAGTCATCTCTTTATCATTTGAGATTCTTGTTGGCTTAGATAAACTTAAAATACTTTGTAAATATAGTTATCTCCCAAAACATTCATTGTATCTATTTTGAATATCTTTCTAGTTTTGGAGTGCTCTCTTGATTTCTTGTCCATGTATTCTTTTATAAAAATTATAAATGAACATAAATAAAATCAATATATATATGGTGATAGTTTTAAATTATTTTAATATTTTTTAATAAAATTTGTCAATATTGTTACATCTCATTTTATTCAACATTAGAAAAGGAAGTTATTAGCTCTAAGTTAATTTGTGATTATTTAAATAATCATATATTTAAGATATGAACTAATAAGTGGACTTGTTAGTTTTTATTTTTTATTTCATTATATAACTAGATATTAATAAATATCATTTACTTATTTATTTTTATTTAACATCAAATAGTATTTACTTACTTATATTGAGTAACATCAAATGTAATTGAATAACTTAGATTAAATGATGTCATATATTGACTTACAAGGATTTGCTTTATAATTGACCTAATGGTGATTAGTTAAGGATAATTAATTATTTAATAATTTATAATCTGTACTACTAAATATTAAATGGATTTTATACTTATTTTTATTTTTATTTTAATTCACTATTTGCACTAGGTTTTTCCACTCTTTTGGTAGTGGTGAGTGTGATTTTAGTTTGGGTTCTTACCCTCACCAAAGGGATGGGGTCATCATGGAGAGTGAGGTATACGATATACAATTGACACACAAGAAAAAAATGTGTATGTAATTTAGAGTATTTTTACTGATATTAAATTCATAATTAGCACCCACATGCCTTATAAAGGTTAGATAGAATGTTGTGTAAACATGTTGAATGTTCACTTTTTAGTTCAAATATCATTTTATGTGATTTTATCTACAATATTGTAGGTTTTATGCAAATCACAGATAATTATTTCTCATCCTCTTGTTTATAGATTTCTAGTAACTTAGACTAGGGTATGAGTTCTATGTTGTGACTCTAGTATGTAGTCATGGTGGAATATTAGGGTATGACCTACATCTGATCAAGAAAATTTTACCTAAGTTCCACAACAATATAAAAAGATGAATATTTATAATGATTCTATGTTACAATATTTAGGTCTCATAAAAAAATCATAAGAGAGGGAAGAGTAGGGTAAGAAAATAAGGTTTCATATTACTACTTAGTAATTCTTTCACTCAAGCAAACACTTTCGGAGATTTACTGTAAAACAACCAACATTTATCAAATCTCACATTCACTCAAATCTAAATAAACATGATACAATAATCTAAGGGATAATCAATTACAATTAATATTAAAAGCATCTATTTGTAATATAAATTAACCATAGGGAACATCAATGGTACATTAATCAATAATTAATTTATATAGATAAATTTTTAATTAAAAAATTAGTAAACAACACATCTATATACAAAAATCAAATAATATAGATTAACTATAAAAATCGTTTGAATACCAAAATTAATCAATCCAACCTCCCAATAATATATAAACTAAACCTCATTTAGTAATCATTAGAAGACAATAAAACAAAATATTAATTCAAAATTTTATAAAGTGGAAAATAAGAAAAAACTCATTGCACATTCATGAAGATTTGATAAGTTTGACAAGTCTCATAAATAATTTCTGATAAAAATAATCTCAATACATTGTATTTCTAAAAATATGAAGGGTTGCCACCTTAAATTTATAAATATTAGTTCCATGTCATCATACTTATTTATAAATAGACTATTCTAAATATATCTAAAGTAGCTAAAAATAAAACTACCAACATTATTTCTAGCTTTAAGGAAATATATGTAATCTAGAATAAGATTGTGACCCAATTATACTTTGAAACTACTTGGATATATCCTATATCTAAATTTAGACATTATGTAATATCATAATTAACCATGCAAAAATTAGAATTTTGACCCTTGATATTCTACTTCAATTGAATTTAAATGTGAAATTACTCAAGATCACTATGAAATGTACAAATTTCACAATCTTAATAAATATATTTATCATTAAGTAAATGGATTCCATTATGATTATGGTTACCACTATCTCATGTAATTTGGGATAAATCATGAACCTGACTATGGTTATTAATTCATTGATTCCATATTGTACTTTTTTTATAGAATTTTTGGGATCTGTCACAATATTTTAGATATCATGGAGTCTCAACACATAACTAAATATATGTGATCTTACAAATTAAAATGCAATCTTTTTGGAAAGGCATTATGATCCAAAATCAAAGAAAACCTATAATGGTTATCCCTTATAAGTCTTCAAGTTATATTGTTACTCATATATATATATATATATATGAAATTGAATTCAAATTCTAAATTAAAAAAGCCTTTGGGTAGATATCCATGTTCATCTTGTTATTCTAGAGAATTTTGTTACTTGGTGTGAAATTTTATGACATAGTAACAAGTCGATGGCCATCGATTTCATCTTCAAATTCTTAAAATATCATGGTCATCCATAGGGCATGATCATGGGTGATTGTTTCATGTGATTAAGTTTATATATTGATGATATTTGTGAGCCTATCAAGTTTATTTTCATGTTCAAATAGTGTCATGATAGACTCTGAGTGTTTAAGGTGCTTAGGAAATATTTGTATTCTAGGATGGTATCAAAGTGTTTTATTATAGGCCATATCTCGTAATCCCATGATTTTAAAGACAAAGTATTTTCCATTATTTTTTTAATGGCTCACTCACTGTTCTTTTTATGGCCATTTATAATTTAACATGTGACATGTACTAATTGGATCAGATTCACATAACGTATGGAGATTCATAGAGTAGTAAATATGATCCCATCAATTTTTAATTTCATTTTGCCCAGGAACCTCATGATCTCCCATGAAATATTTCACCCCCTAGGGATGAGGATCTAGGACAAAATAACGACAATTCAGAACCATATGTAAGAGCTATTTTCTACATTGGTGACCACCTCACTAGCTCTCTCTTCACTATGGTGTTTAGAACTATTTGATGGTAGGGACTAGGGATCTCCTCCCCCATCCTAGGATGGTGATATAAAAGACTAGGGTCTGCCTCCCCAAGGCAAATTCCCACGCTTGGCTTTGGCTATTTCCCATGAAATAAATCAAATTGAGACTTTATAAGAGTAGGAAAATGTTGTTTGGGAACCCTTACCTACTGATGGAGATCATCTAGCCATGGGAGGATGGGATGATAAACCTTCAAGTAATTCATATTCTTTACCTCCCCCAATATCCATGTGTTGTAGCTGATACATAAATGCTCTTGTTAATGATATTTATACTTTATTTTTTTTGATTTTATAGTATGTGATGTGATGTAGCTATTTTTGGTGTGGTCACTTTCTGACTACTTTTTATGACTTTTCTGAGGGGGTTTTTCTTAACCCTCAATGTGGAATTGTTCATGGGGTGTGACATTTTCCACCCATTTTTTTGTATGATTAAAATTTTACCATATCTTGTTTTATATTAATATATAGGTATTTCTCAATAAAAAAATTGGATTAACGAGATGGTGTGTACACATCATATTGGCTCAATATCATTGATTTTTTACATTATGATCCTTATGAGCATTTGAAAACATAATTCATTTTTATTTAAAATTATGTGATCTCATTTTTATTATATAATAATATTAATGAAAAGAGGTCACTAACTAAAGGATTCGTGGTTTGTTTAGGAGAGGTCACGATGTTACTAACTTGTATGAGATTCAAAAAATATGCTCAGACTTATATCTAGACCTATGGTTTCTACACTACATAGTTTAATAGTTTGTTAGGTCCTAAGATTGGGTTTATGATTACAAAGACCATAGTTTATATGAAATTATATTATCATTTGAATAAAATTATAAATAGGAACTTAATGTGATAAAAACATCTAATATTTTAACTAAAGGCATCTAAATGTATATTATAATTAGGGTATAGGCTATAGATGTGACCTGCTATACTGTGACTAATGTAATTTCAACTAAGACCTCAAACTATAAATTGAACCTCAAAATGAATTGTGACCATGAAATTTTTGCATCCTTTCAAGATGAAAGAGGATCCTTATTTATCTAAATAAATCAAGTGTCAGGTCACAATAAATGATAATTATTGTGAGTAAAATAATATTAAGTGTTTAAAACTCATAATCTCTTATTAATTTTCAAAAAAAATCAATAATCATGCAATAAATCTCGTTATTTAAAAACAAAATGAATATTAGCTTTAGTATTATCACAAAACATAATAACAATTGACATATACAAATAGTCACATGTATGTGTATCGTGATTCATGTACCTTGCCTATTATTTTTCTAATGTAGCTCAAGATTGATCACCCAATCAAAACTCCTAATTTTTTTTCTCCTATTTTATTTAAATGTGTTGGGCAAGAAATGGGGATGAGTTAGGGTAGGGATCTTAGGCATTTATATGATACCATCCATGAGTTTATGTCCCTAACTACGATAACTTCATTTCCACTCAAGGCCTTGATCTATTGCTATCTAGATGCTCATAGTCTGGATGTATATTACCAAAAAATCCTTTTTAACAATAAAATTTAACCTTTCTTTCAATATTTTAAACTCTCCTTTTATTTTAATTTATTATTTTCATTCTATTAAAATTTTGGGAATCAATATAACCAAGGTACGATTATACTTAGAAAAAACCAATCATAAGTGATCCTTCCTTTGTTATTCTTATACACCTCAAGGTGATGCTTAATGTGATAAACTATAGTCATAACTCTCTTTCAATGGGATCATCACTTTGTTTTTTTATACACCTGAAGGTAATGCTTCGTGTGAAAAAGTATGGTCATGACTATTTTTCAATGCAAAGACTATTCTTAAATCATATAATAATCCCAAAACAAACACTCACTTCTCTATTGAAAACATAAATCAATCTAGTATAAAGTTGATTTTAACCAGTATTCAAAATTTTTTAACCATTCATAATGAATTAAGATCTTGTCAACAAATTGAAAGTAACTAAGGACTCCTATGGAATGGGAAATGTGAAATCAACTTGTAACGAGTGATTTGTGGAAAAATAATTTTCAATTTATATCTATTATATATTTTGAAATATTTATTGAATTAAATAATGGTAATTATATGTACACTTTGCATGTGTTACACCTCTTAGGTAATGTATATCTAGACACTTTGGGTAGTATATTCATTTTTTGTGATCTCGTGTGTATTTTTCACCTATAGTAATAATATGAGCAATGATATGACCCATAATTTGATGGGGAAATTTTTTTGGGTTGTATTATTTGCCAATGGTTTTGGGACCCATGGTATTATAACACTTCTTAAGTAATCACCTATTTATATTCCTATATATAATCGTATATGCAGTATGGATAAAGCATAACTAATAAGTACATTATGTTTTTCAAGATGATTAAGTTAATAAAATATTAAAGGATGTTGATGTGTTAGGAGATTTTACCATAAGTGTTTCCCATGTGAAATATTGTGTATTATATAATATTATGTGAGTGTGTTTTCTCTTGTGATAATTTAAGCATAAATATTCTAAAACTATTTCTCATTTTATATTTGGTGGAACCAGATGATGTTACAAAAGAAGAAAATAAATATTGGCCATTTAAATGAATTGAAACTCCCATACCAATTTTTTAGGACATAGTAGAAGATAAGAGATTAGATTTAAGTTCATAATAAGAAGAAATGCATAAGAGTATCAACCCATAACTCTTATAGAATGACCCTCTATTTAGGATGACCCTCAAATAGAATTTATACATAAGTTAGTTAATGGTTTAAGTTTTGTGAAATATTACTTGATGTTTCACTAATGGAAGGCGGTTTCTACTACTTGTCTATAGAATAAATTTTTCCCTTGGCAAGTGTTTATTTTTTGTCATGTTGAATATTTTTTTTCTTGTTCCAAATTGGCCTCTGGTAGAGGTGTTTCATGAGATCATACATGTTGTATCTTTCTGTCCTATGTTTAAGGCTCCAAAGCCTTTCAAAACTAATTTTTTACCCTATAATATAAATAAATATTGTTTTTTGGTCATTTTATCTTCATTAGTACCAACAATTCAAACTATTCTATGAAATCAAGTGTAAACATCTAAACGAGTGAAGTAAAACATATTTAAAAGAAAACTAATTAATATTACTCCTATCTTATACTATCAAATCATAGTCAAAATGAGAGGATGAACATGGAAGCATTGTATGAAACATTTCTCAATACTTAGAAATAGAAAATTTTCACCTTTTACTAATCTCATTTTTTTTCAAAAACATCTATGTATTCTCACAGCAAATCCCTCAAAATTTTTTTTCCAAATTCAAAGAGATTCACAAGCTTTTATTTGAAAAGGTGAATCTTTCCAAATAAGAAATCAAAAAAATCTTATCTTGGGTAAACATACCTCTAGATATTTATAAATTAATTTGTAGGGATCTTTTGCCTAGAATTTTTTAATAGTTTAGATAAGACGCTCGACAAATTTTAATTCCTTGTGATTTCATATTTTTATTAAACATGTCTTATAGATTGTTACTTACTCTTTGATATCCTCTTCATGCACATATTGGAGATGTTCCTCTACGTCTAAAACATATAAATATTTATCATTAAAATATTGAAAAACCTATATATATAGACATTCCATGCTAGTTAAAACCTACTCTATCATTTCATGAACAATATCTTGTTTTAATAAATTGACTTCCAAAATAACTTACTAAATCAGTTATGTGGATGAAACTATTATTTCATCCTAATTATTCTATAATTACTTTGATATGTAAACTTATTACATGTCATTTTTAGATTCCTAAAATACATTATAGAAACCTTCATGTAGAACATACATATTTGGATCCCATATATTTGAATCTAAGATAAATTTAGTAGTTTTTTCAAGAAAAAGATTTGGATTTTGTTCAAAAGGTGGTTAATAAAATTTATTGATAATATGATTTTTGATTGGCTAAATACTTTTCCTATAAACCAAAGTCTAATATGAATGTCTAATCTAAATAGTTTCTCATAATAAAATCAAGATTGTTTTTGATCGTGAGAAATGTTTGGTAAAACATTTTGAAATGTGGTGTAGTTCATTATGAAGAAAATATTTATTATTTGGGAATAAAATTGTATACCTATTATGGAAGCCTCTATATAAGCTAAATATAAGGTGTTTATAATGGAATTTTTCAAAAGCATGGATATAATGGGAACTAAGGCATTAATTTATATTTTGAGAATGATAACATCTTGGGGTCTATGGATAATTTAAATGTTCCTTTATATATTTTGAAATTTGAGATTTAAATTCCATATTGGCTCATTTAATTGTCTATTCATAGTGACCAACTAAATAAATAAAACAAATGAATCAATTAGTTTTCCTAATTTTAAAATAAATGTGTCATATAATGTTTTTAAAGTACAAACTAAACTAGTTGTTAAATTTAAAAACTAGTCATATTCAATGCCATATAATGTGAAAAGAAACAACCTATATGCTACATCCTCCTGCCAAGTATTTGAGACAATCAAAGTGATTTTGAAGCCCTAGACATGTTTCATAGTTTTCCTATCATTTTAGAATCTTAGAAGGTAATTGAAATCATTTTATGGGAAATTATGTTGAATATGAAGAATGTTTATGACTATTTAACCAAGCCAAGATATGATTTTCTCTATTTTTTAATTTTATGATTTTATAGTTTTTAAACATAATATGAAATAAAACACATTGAATGAAATTAATCACAAGGGACCTCCTTCTAGTTGCAATTAATCTATACATGTGGTTTTTGTGCACACTATAGATAATAGGTTTTCAACCTCTATTTTTTAGGAATATTGGTAATATAGGATGAGGAATGAATTTTAGATTATGATTCAGATAATTGTTGGCCAATTTTGGCCCACATACGAAGCTTTTTATTAAAATAGATATGATACTAGTAGATTTTCATGGTGTTCATAAGCTTTTAAGGGCATGAAATAGATTAACGAAGTCCTATAAGTTCATTGGATCCTTCTAAAGAGATCAAAGTGACTTACACAAGTTTGGAGAGATAAGATTATCACAAGCAAGTCACATAGAAATAAATAGGTCAGTTTGAGCGTGTATTTAATAATTGCACTTGGGAAAGCCTCTTAGGAAAAAATACCACATAGACATGATAATTTTAGTTCTAAGATCATCTTTTGTAAATTTCATATCTTGCTGTCTTGTCTATCTCTGGATATAAATCTTCAAAGTTAGACTTGTAGACTGAAACATGTGCATGGACGTCAAGTTTAAGCTTCACGAAATAGACATTTGAACTCAAATGTTTCAAGATCAATAGCTGGCATTCAATTAGATCAAATTCAATGGTGAATAGTGATCTAATAGATGATAATGCATCCCAAATATCTAATGGCATGCATTTGATCATGCATCAAATATCAACGGTGAGTATCAAGTCAAAAGGTCAGCATAAACATGTTGATGATAAGTGTCAAGATCTTAGGTACCTAAATATAGATATAATGGTACATGATGACTAACAAGGTAAGTGGGTCTTGGAAGATTGATGGTGAATGTGCAATTGTATAGAAAGATCTAATAGTAAATGATGCTTCAAAAGGTCAGTAAATCTCAAAGATAAACTCATGGGTGTCAAGTGTCTCAAGAAAATTAAACTAGTAGAAGATTTGTGGCTCACTTTCATTCATACAGATCAATATCAATGGTATTTGAAAGGTCAAATAGTTATTAGGATCGTGAGGAATAAATGCATAGTTGATAATTGGTACAACATGAGAATCCCACATAAAGATTGATTGCTAATATGAAGGTTGAAGGTGCTATAGTATTACATGCCTAGATTAACATAAATAGCTTAAATTAAAGGTAAAATTTATGTGACTTCAACTAGAGGTTGAAATAAGATCTAATTTGAACCAGAGAGGATATTTCAAGATCAAACAATGACATTAAAATCTCTATAGGGGTAAAATAGGTCTTTTGGGTCTATTAAATTGAAGGTGGGCTACTAGGATGTTTAAGCAATGTAAATTCACCCAAGTAGATATGATGACTATATGAAAACCAATCAATAAGATTGGTGTTCATTTATAGTATATACATGTTTAGTGGTTAAAGTAAAGAGCACACCAAGGCATCAATATGATAGTCATATCATCCAAAATTCAGAAGGAACATTCAGCCTCCTAAAGTAGACACAACCATGGATCAATAAAGTTGATGGACATAAAGATCTTATCTTTATAAGCAAGCCAAGAAGAGGATGGTGAAGAGTCTGAAGATGGAGAACTATTGGTTCAAAATTGTATTTAGAGCATTCAATGCATTCTTGAAACCTAAAATATTGTTTCTTTCTTAGTAGGAACATGACTCATTGTCTTAAGAACATTCTTATCATATAGAATATTTATCAACTAATGAAAGAGATTGGGTGCTATTGGGATAAATAAAAATTGATCTATTTATGATGGATTACATCCTAATTTGAGTAAAATATGGTGGATAATTTAATAAATTTAGTTGGGACTCCATCAAAGTTATTGGACCCCATTTATTGATTTTTGCATGCATATTCCCCATCTCTCTCAATCCCTTCCACTATAAATATAGGCTTCTAAGCCTTAGAATCTATCCCTCTCTTGAGCATGTCTAGACTCTACCAAGATTGATCTTTGTAACCTCTTGAGATAAATAGATAACTATTTTTATAGTTTATTTTTTTGGTATAGTATGTTAATGTCAGTTTAATTTGCATATGTGGTAGAAATCTCTCCCTTGTCAAGTCCTAATCTCACTTAGCTACTAGTTTATATTGTTACACACTTCATGTTTTATGTTTAATGTCATTTTATTTAAGATAGAAAATGGATATATTGACTATTTAGTACCTTGAATTAGGGGTTTCCATCACTTTCCTCAGGGTTTGATCATTTAGTGAACCTCTGCATGAATATTGATGCATAAAAAACATTTAGAGTTGTAGAATTAGTAATTTTCTTGTCTCATTAGTTTTTTTATAAGTTCAAATAGATTGGATGAGTAATCAATTTAGTACATCACCAACATTATCTTATATTTCCCTTTCAACTATCTTTCTCTACCTTTTCACCCCAATAATTAGTAGGTTTTAGTGAAAATTAGCTTAGTGATACATTAGATGAGCTAGCATCAATCAAAATCCTAGAGGTCTAACCCAAGATTAGGTAACCCACAGTCTAGGGTCATTCCCATGTTGGATTAGATTTGAGTAGAGGTGATGCATAAAAAATAGGCCAACCTTCTATAGGCCATAACATTTAACTCATAGTTCTATTTGATCTCTTTCACTCACTAAAATGATCCTATCAAAAATTTTGTTGCTTCTCTAAGCTGGTCTATCCTCTTAGAGTTGATTTCAATATTTTTTGGAGGCCATACGTGATTATTTAAGGGTTTAAAATTTCTATTTAATGATTTTTTCAAGATTTTTTTATTTTTAGAAATTGTATATTTTTAGGACTGGACATCAGCTTTAGTTGAATTTAGTCCCATAGGATAATTTTAATGTTTAGATTATTTTGGGAGATTTTTATAGCTACGTGTGCTTGCATTTGAAACTTACTAAAAATAGTAGCTACTAAAACTAAAATGTTTTTTAAGATTTTAGTTTTTTTTCAAATTTTTACATGTTAACTTTAATTCTGAGTTGAGGCTTATTTAAGAATGGTTTGGGTTTGTAATTATTTCAAATCATTCAATACAAATCAATATAATTTATTGTTTTTAAAAGCTTTTCCTATTGATAACTTATTATCTTGATCATTTTCAAGTTCATTATCTAGTATCATATCAAGTTTAAATCCTAGAGGAGTAAGGCATTGAAAGAGGATGAGGAGGTATTACACAGATGAACTAGAATATACAAGAGTTTTAGAGGCAAGTGGAATAATTAACCAAGGTTATCACCAATTAGATAAGAGGATAAGGTGTTGTTAAGGAGGACACAGATCATGATGAAAATTTTTAGTAAGAATAAGAACATCAAGAGCAACCACCATCGATGGAAGAGATGATGGTCTACAATTTACAAGGAAGAAATGAAGGAATCAAGGTTGATGTTCCAGATTATGGAGGAATTTTAAAACTATATGAGTTGATAAATTGGATGAATAGCATGGAAAAGTTCTTCATGTAGAAGACTATGAGAGAATACAAAAAGGTAAAGTTTGCATGCACTAAATTGAATGTTCATGCAATGATTTGGTGGGATCACTTTCAAAAATAGAGATATACGAAAGGTAACTATAATATTAATTCATGAAAAAATAAGGAAAAGAAGTTGAGGGAGAAATTTCTTTCTATGGATTATGCACAAACCCTTTATAGAAGATTTCAGAATTTAAGGCAAAATATCATAATATATAAGAGCATGCAGATGAGTTTTATAATCTTTCTATATGAGTGTACCATGATGAAATAGAAGAGAATATAGATGTAAGGTATGTAAATCTTTCGAAATTTACTACTCAAGATGAATTAAATATGCATAGAATACTTTGCATGGAGGAGGCTTATCAATTAGCTTTGAAGGTAGAAGAAAAATAAAATAAATATAATTTTAGAAGAATGTCCCTTGGTCCAAGAAGAGGTGGATCCCATCCAATAAGGGGATGTGGTGGGTTTAATACCAATAAAGGTGAATCATCACATGGTATAGAAAGGCAATATGAGAATAGGCAAAGGTTTTAATACCAATAAAGAGGAATAGGGTTTCAAAGAGGATGAGGTTTTGGTGGTGTTAGATGATGGTTTGTGATTCAACATAGATCTTATGTTTGTTATATATGTGGAGAAGAATGGCATAGAGAATTTGAGTGTCTAAACTATCAAGATCAAGAAAGGAGCTAAGAAGATTGCCCAAGAGTGAATCTAGTTGAGGCTATAGAAGAGCAAAATACTAAAATTACACCTACAAATATTGGAGATAATCTCATGATGAGAAGAATAATGATCAATCCAAGAAAGAAACAAGTGTAGAATAAAGAAGGTGGTGATGCATGGCTACAATCAAATATCTTTCAAACAAGATGTACTTTGGGTGGAAAGGTATGCTAAGTAATTATAGATGGTGGTAGTTATGAAAATATGGTTTCTAAAGAAATGACAGAGAAACTAAATTTTCAATGTGAAGAACATCCTAATCCTTATCATATTCCATGGTTTACGAAATAGAATGAGGTTAAAGTAGATAAAAGGTGCTTAATCAAGTATTCTATAGAAAAAAGCTATAATGATAAAATATGGTGTGATGTTATTCTGATGGATGCATGTCATGTGTTATTAGTGAGATAGTGGCAACTTTACAGGAAAGCAATTCATGATGGAGAAAGAAACATGTACACTTTTTGGAAAGGTGGTATAAAGGTAGTTTTGTTACCTCTTAAAGAGGAAGAGAAGATAGAAAGCAATATCTCTACTAAAGAATTTATATGAGATGAAATTAGCAAGTTTTTGTTGTGTATTAGTAGCAAAGAATGAGGACATAGAAATGATGCATATATGAATGAAATTAGCAAGAGTGTTGAAATAATATATAGATGTTATGCCTAATAAGTTACCAAATAGTTTACCATTAAAGAGAGATATTTAGCATCACATTATTTTCATTCCAGGTTTAGCTTTACCTAATCAAGCAGCTTATAGGATCAATCCAACATAACATATAGAATTAAATAAATAGGTTATTAAATTTTTAAGAAAGAAGTTGATAAGGAAAAGTATGATTTCATGTGAAGAATGATCATCGATAACTCTAAATAAATATGGATGGAGAATGTGTGTACATAATAGAGCCATTAATAAAACTACAATCAAGTATAGATTTCATATACCTTGTTTAGATGATATGATGGATGTGCTTATAGGAGAAAAATATTTTATCAATATTGATCTAAGGATTGGTTATTGTCATATTCAAATTTGTGAAGGTGATGAGTGGAAAATTACATTAAAGAATAGGGATGGATTATATGAGTGGATGGTGATGCCATTCATATTATCTAATACACCTTGCACATCTATGAGGGTGATGAATATAGTGCTATGAGAATATATTAGTAATTTTTGGTTGTTTATTTTGATGATATTTTGATATTCAGTAAGAATAAATAAGAATAGTTACAACATTTGAGAATGGTACTGGATTTGTTAAGGAAAAGTTGTTTGTAAATTTGAAGAAGTGCAAATTTATGCAAAATAGTTCAGTATTTTTAGGATTTGTAGTTTCAATAGATGGTGTGAGAATGGATAAATAAAATATAAAGGTAATTTTTCAGTGGCCTATTCTAAAAATCATTACAGAGGTAAGAAGTTTTCATGGTTTAGCAACTTTTTATAGAAAATTTATTAAAAAATTTAGTAGTATGGTGGCATCAATAACAGAATGCATGAGAGGTACATAATTTTCATGGACTAGAGAAGCCACAAAAAGCTTTGAATTTTTAAATAAGAAGATTACATAAAGACCAATTTTATCATTATGAGGTTTTAAAAAAGTGTTTGACACTGATTGTGATGCTTCATTTGTAAGAATTGGTGTTGTGCTAAATCAAGAAGGAAAGCCAATAACATATTTTAGTAATAAATTAAATGAGGTAAGAACAAAGTATTCTAATTATGATGTTGAAATTTATTCAATGGTACAAGCATTAAGACATTTTAGGCATTACCTGGTACCTAAGGAGTTTATCCTATTTACAGATCATGAGGCTTTGAAGTATGTGAATACACAAAAGAAATTAAATAGTAGGCATGCAAAGTGGGCTTATTTCTATCAAGGCTATAATTTTATTTTGAAACATAAATCAGGTCAAATAAAAAATTAGGTAGCTAATGCATTGATAAGCAAAATAGCATTATTAACTACTATGGTGAGTGAAGAAGTTAGATTTGAAGCTATTAAAGAATTAGATGATACTGATCCATATTTTTGCAAGGTAGTTGAACAATACAAGAATCCATTAATATGTGGAGTAGAAAATATTCATGATGATTATCTTATACAAGAATGTTATCTCTTTAAAAGGAAATAATTGTGCATTCCAGTTGGATCTCTATGAGACAATATAATAAGATAATTACATAGCGGTGGTTTGGTTGGACATTTTGGTAAGATGAAAGCAATAGCTTTGGTGGATGAAAAGTATTTTTCCTCAAAGATGAAGATATATGTGACAAGGTATGTTTCCAAGTGCATAATATGTCAGGTGGATAAAGGACATGCATAAAATACTAGACTATACATGCCATTACCGATTTCAAGACAACCATAGATAGATTTAAGAATCAATTTTGTGTTGGGATTACCAAACACATAGAGAGATAATGATTCAATTTTTGTTTTTGTAGACATATTTTCTAAAATGGTTCAGTTTAGTGCATATAAGAAAATAAATGATACCACTAGAGTTGTACAATTATCTTAGGATATTGTGAGATTGCATGGTGTTCTATAAACTATTACTTTAGATAGGGACACAAAATTTCTAAGTCACTTTTGTAAGACATTGTCGAAGAAGATGGGTACTAATCTACAATTTATTAGTGAATATCACCCACAAACAGATGAACAGATAGAAGCTATGAATAGGATCTTGAGAAATTTGTTGAGATTCATAGTGGGAGAGAATCCCAAGCAATGGGACTTGGCTTTATCACAAGATGATTTTGCATATAATAGTTCAATGAATAGATAAATAGTAAAATAGACATTTCAATTTTTTTATAGGAGAAATCCAATGGGTATTTTAGATTTGGTATAATTACCAATTTCATATTAATTTAGTGATGATGCAGAAGCATTTACAAAATATATGCAATGGTTGCAAGAAGTAAGAATAAAGTTGTAGGAAAGTAATGAGAAATATAAAGCATCAACAGATGTCAGAAGAAGATCCAATTCATTTAAATAATGAGAGTTGTAAATGGTTTATTTGAGTAAACAAATATTTCTAAAATGCATGTAAAATAAGCTAAAGTACTAGAAAATTAGACCATGCAGAATTGTGAAAAAAATCAATGACAATGTTTATGAGGTGAGTTTACCACCAAATTTTGATATATCTCCAGTATTTAATGTTTTATATTTATATTCTTTCCATGGATAATTTGGTGAAGGTGACGAAGATGAAGAAGTTCATTGGTAGAAATAAGTCGCAAACAAATATAAGGAAAAGATAGTGAAGGCTTCAGATATGAAGATAGTGAGCACAAGGCAAGGGAATTATAATAGGTATTTGGTATAATGGAAAGGATTGAAACAAGAATAAAACACTTAGATTACATAATGGGACCTAAAAGATATTGACAAATAAAAATGGTAGAATTAAAATTAGGGCAACTTGTAGGAGTTTGGCTATTTTCAACCAGAGGAGAATGATGCAGAAAAAATAGGCCAACATTCTAGAGGCCATAAATTTTGACCTATAGCTTCATTTAATATATTACACATGCCAAATTTATCATATAAAAATGTTATTTTCTTCCTAATCTTATCTATTTACATAGAGTTAATTTCAATAGTTTTCATAGGCCATACACGATCATCTAAGGCTCTAAAATTACTGTTAATGAATTTTTTAAGAATTTTCTATGTTTAGAAATTATCTATTTTTAGGAACAGACATCAAATTTAGTTGAATTTGGTCCAATAGATTAATTTTAGTTTTTATATTATTTTAGAAGAATTTCAGAGATGCACATGCTTACATGTAAAACTTACTAAAAATAATAGTTGCTAAAAATAGAAGTTTAAAAAAAAAAATCAAATTTTTGCATGTCAACTCTAATTTTGAGTTGAGGCTTATTTAATCATGGTTTGTGTTTATAATTATTAAAATTCATTCAATAGGAATCAATACAAAATATTATTTTTATAAACTTTTACTATCGATAATTTATTGTCTTAATAGTTTTTAGGTTGATTAAGAGGACTTGAACAAACATTTGCTTAGTTAGGGTGTAATATAAGTCTCAAATAGTGTCTCTGACACACTTAATGGGACCCCATTCAAAATATTGAAGTAAATTTATAGCACATTCATCTTTATAACCAATTTTTAGTACTTTTTGATCCTTATCTTTAAGATAAGAGGCATATTCTTATTTATGGTTTCAGTTACCTTCATGTTCTCTAGGCTATGGTATCCTATAGATGATAATTCTATATTTTATTTCCCTATCATCCCTAACATGATCCATATCAACCTTATGATGAGCATCACCAACCATATATAGAGCCTCACTAGTAGTATGAGGACCTATATCAGTTATACATGTAGGAGTACTACCCTGACCCTCCCTATGAACAACTAATCTATTATAATATTTCCCCACCCCTATCCTATGATGAGCCCACTTATTACCAAGAACATCAAAAATATTATGAGCCTTATCTACCCCATCTACAACTTGGTTCTCATATTGATCAGTCATGGAAATATCATGACATTATTTAACAACCTACTCATAGCCCAAGCCATTCCTTATCTAGCCTTAATCAAGCTCTATTAGACCAAGAAAAGAATATGATAAGTATTGATACATTGAAGGGGTATGGGTAAGAAATAATAAAACATGTCATTAGGGGGGTTAGAAATTTAGTTCAATAGGCAAAATAAAGTTAGATGTCCTTCATTATGGGAGGTTATCTTATAAATCATGGTGGCATGCTTGACATAGATGGACTCATTTCTAAGATTGAGGAGAAGCTAACAGCCCATGAAGAATGTCAAAGACCCCATCACCCATCTTGTCTTCCCTCATTCACCTCATGTCAACATCATGATAAGATTACCATCATCACTCATAAGCCTTCATCAAGTGAGTTTCAAAGTCATCAAATACCTTTCAAACTCCTCTCAACCTTTCCCTCATGGAAATCTATCCAAGGGAGAGTGTAAGAAGAAACAAAGGTTAGTGTTAAAAAAACTAATCCCATGAGCAACTAATGATTGATTTCTAAGTATCCCTTGCTAGGCAGATTGAATCTATAGACAAACATTTATACCAAACATTTGTATTTCCAAAGACAACACCACCTTAACTGCACATACCTCCTTTCACTCCTTAAGACACAATGCACATTGTGCAATAAAATCATAAGCCTATGTTTCCATCTTGAATTCAAGTCATACAATCAAGTAACCCTAAATATACACAAGCCCCACCTCTCATTGTTAAATAATCTAAGTCCTTTCCCTCATGAAGATCCATCCAAAGTGATGTGAAGAAGGAAGAAGCGGTGATTATTGAAGACAAACATCTAGATGAAAGGAATGAGGCATATATTTCATCTCTCTTGGAGTCAAGCCTAGGTTCTTTTATACCACTTACGGAGAGAGAACCCAATATTGATGAGGTAAACATTCAAATTCAAATCAAAATTATAGCTAATGATGATGATTTGGATGATCTTGAGGAGGAAATGGTTCTTGAGGCAACTCTTGGTAGGAACAAACATAATGCATTCTTCCATAGTGTCAAAAAACATGAGTTATAGGAATAAGTGCAAGTAGAAGATGAGATCCATGAATAATTTTTAGATGTGTCATAGAAGGTAAATTTTTAAGATCCTCTTGATCACATAAAAGTTTTCCCACATCAATATGTTTCTCAAGAACTTGCAGAATTAATCATTGATGAGTGAAGTCCAGCTAAGGAAAATAAGCATCAAGGTAATGATGAGGATATTTGCAAATAATATCAAGTTATTCAAGGTCTAACACTTCCTATTGAATATCTTAAAGACCAATCAGCTACTGAAGTTGGCTCACAAGAAGAGAAAATACATGAAGATGAGAGAGATGGACAAGTGTTTTCTGATCTAATACCTTAGATCATTACTCCTAAGAACAAATCAAATGAAGAGGTTTTATCATCCAACATGCTTAGAAAAATACAAGAGGTCAATCATGAAGACCTTGACAAGTCACTTGCTCATAAGGATCAGAATGAAGGCACAATAGAAGATACATTAAATCATTGATAACCAATAAATGAAGAAGAATTAGTAGTATTCTTATAAAATAAAAGGATCTGTGAATAGCATGATTGGGCCTTGGGTTTGTAACCTCAATTCATGCAATTCATAATGAAATTTGGGATACTAGTTGCATCATCAAGGAGACATGAGCATCAAATTTATCTTTGTTGCATAAGAGAGCTATCAAGAGATGTAAATTATATTTCAAGGTTCCATGATGAAAAATCTAGCTTTCCATTTGATCCTGAAAGAAGCATCTTTCTATAGGTTAGTTGTTTTAGGTTTTATTTATTTCAATAAGTGATTATCACAAGCAGTAGTTTTCTTTCCATTTATATTTTTTCCCCTATTTCCTTAGGTTAGAGGTCCTTCCTTTACCTAGGTTAGTTTCTCTTTTGTTATGTGTTTCTTTCAATAAGTGATTTGGGAACTTTATTTATTTTTTGTTCCATTTGGTCCCTATTTGTTTTAAGAGGAGTTAACCAAGGGTTGGTAGCTAGTTTTTATCTTTAGATCAATATGTTGAATTAGAAAGGAGACTCCATACCCAATGGACTAGCCAAGACATAATGGTCTGGGTTATCAAGCACAGAAGGAATGCTTCCCAATTGAGTCACCAAAGATGTTGGCCAATTTTGGAAAATAGACCAAGATTTTGCTTGTAAGAGAGAAGATACCAACATATTCTAATGGTGTTCATGAGCATTAAGTGGCATGAAATAGATTGAAAAAGTATTAAAATTTCATTAGATCCTTCTAAAAAGATAAAAGTGAGTTTCACAAGTCTAGAGAGACCATAAAGTTAGAAGCATGTCACACAAAAATGAATAGGTCAGTTTGAACATGCATTTAATTAATGCACTTGGGAAATCCTCTTAGGTCAAAAGATGACATAAAATGATATTTTTAGTGACAATATCATCCTCTATAAATTTCATATCTTGATTTCATTTCTATCTCAAGATATAAAGCTTCAAAGTTAGACTTGTAAAGTGAAACATGCACAGGGATGTCAAGTTTAAGCTTTATAAAATAGCCATTTAAATTAAAATGTTTCAAGATTGATGGTTGAAGTTCAATCATATCAAATCCAATGGTGATCAATGATCTAATAGATGTTAGTGGGTCCCAAAGATCAAATGGATCCTATTTTATCATGTATCAAAGATTAATGATGAGCATCAGCTCAAAAGGTCAAAATAAATGCAACAATTACAAGTGTCAAGATCTTGGGTACCTGAACAAAGATCTAATGGTATACGGTAATTGAGAAGGTTAATGAATCCAAACAGATTGACAGTGCATATGCAATCATATAAATTATATCTAATGGTAAACTATGGGTTAAATTGTCAATAAATATTGAAGACAAATGCATAGGTGACAAGTGTCTCAAGCATGTTAAACTATCAAAATATTTATGTCTCATGTTCATTCATATAGATCAATATTGATGATGCGTTAGAGGTCTAAGAGTTAGTAAGATATAAAAGATCAAATGTAGAGCTGACATTTGGCACAATATGAGAAGCCAAAATCAAAATTGATGGCAAATATAAAGGTCAAAGGTGCTATAATCTTGAGGTCAAAGTTATGAGACTTTAATTGAAGGTTAAAATATGATTGATTTTGAACTAGAGTGGATATTGTAGGATAAAATGATGTCAACTAAAGCTTTGCATGGGTAAAATATGTCTTTTAGGTATATTAAAAATCAAAGGTTAGCTACTGAGCTATTCAAGCAATGTAAATACACCTAGGTAGATATGATGACTATATGAAAACCAATAAATAAGATTGATTGTCATTTATAGTAGATACATATTCAGTGGTTGAAATGAGCACACCAAGGCATAAATATAATATTCATATCATCTAAAATTTAGTGGGAACATTTAGCCACATAAAGTAGACATAATCATGGTTCAATTAGGTTGATGTACATAAAGATCTTATCCTTATAATCAATCTAGGAAGAGGATGGCATAGTGTCCCAACATAGATATTTAGTAGTTGAAAAATATAGTTGGAGCATTCAATGCATTCTTAGAACCTGAAAGATTGTTTCTTTTTTAACAAGAGCATGACTCATCATCCTAAGAACATTATTTTCATATAGAATATTTCTCAGCCAATGAAATATCTCGAGGGTTATTGGGACAAATAAAAGTTTATCTATTTATGATGGTTTACATTCTTATTTGAGAAAAAGATGGTGGAGAATTAAATAAAGGTTGTTAGCACTCCATCAAAGTAATTGGACCCCATTTATTAATTTATGCATGCATGTTTGAAATATCTCTCATTCCCTTCAACTATAAATATAGGTTTTTGATCCTTAGAATCTATCCCTCTCTTGGGCATGAGTAGACTTTACCAAGATTGATATTTATAACCTCATTAGTTAAATATATGACTATTTTTAGATTTTATTATTCTGATATAGTGTGTTAATATCAATTTTATTTGCATATGTGATAAAAAAATCTATCCCTTGTCAAGCCTTGATATCATCTAGCTACTAGTTTATCGTGTTATGTAATTCAAGTTTAGTGTTTAATATCATTTTATAGAAGCTATAAAGTGGATATATTAAATAGATAGTTCCTTAAATCAGGGCTTTCCATCACTTCCCTTAGTTTTTAATCACTTAGTGACCCTTTACATGAAATATTCATGCATAATAGACATTTGGAGTTGTATATTTATTCTTTTGCTTGTCTCATTAGTGTTTTTAGAAGTTTAAATAGAGTGGATTAGTAATAAATTTAGGTGCATCACCAACATTATCTTAGACTTCCCTTTTAGTTATCTTTCTCTCCCTTTTCACCCCATTAACTAGTAGGTTTTAGTTGAAATGAGCTGAGTGATACATCAGAGGAGCTAGTCTCATTAAAAATCCTAGAGATCTAACCCAAGATTAGGTAACTCATAGCCTAGGTTCATTCCCATTTTGGACTATATATGATTATAGGACCTGAATAATTATTTGCTTAGCTAGAGTGCAATCTAAGTCTCTAATATTAATCTTGGTAGAATAGTGGTGCATGATGTCAAGACAATCAATAGAATTTTAAACAAGTGTCTCAATAACACCTAGAGATGGAAATTTTTAAATGATTTTATGTTAAAATAATTAGGTTCCATTAGAAATGTCAAAAGTGAGGGAAGGTTAACGTATGGAATTAGGTTTCAAATTTCTACTTTGTGCTTATTTTTGTCATGCAAACACTTTCTAAAAATACACTAAAAAAGCACTAGCATTCATTAAAAATAACATTCACTCATATATAAATAAACACAATGTGAGAGTATAAGTGTTAATCAATTAATATAAATATCATCTCTTTGTCATAAAAATTGAGCAAAAAGAATAGCAATAGCACATTCATCTATAACAATTTTATAAAGATAAAAAAATATTGTATAAAATGGAAAACATCACATCTATCTACATCAATCAAATATTAGATATTGACTATAGAAATTGTCAAAATATTTATTAAAAAAAGAATCAATCTAACATTCTCATAATATAATATATAAATATCAATTGGTGATCACCAAAGGTTAAGAAAACACAACATTGATCTGAATTTTGGAGAAATTAGAAAACAAGAACAAACTCAAGGAACATCGACAAACATTTATTAAGTTTGTCAAGTCTCCTAAATCTTTTCTAACTAAAATTATGTTAATGTTTTTTTATTTATAACCATCTAATGGGTCATTTCCTTACTTTTCAAAAAGATGTTGCATGTGATCACATATATTTAGAAATAGACTATTTTAAATCTATCTAAAGTAGTAAAAATAAAACTACCAATTTTAAATCTATCTAAAGTAGATAAAAATAAATATCATAATATAGAAGAGAATTGTGACTTAATTTCCACTTTGAGATGACTCGAATCTTTCCCTCATCTAAATTTATTCATTCTGGAAGATCATAATCAACCATGGAGAATTTATAATTTTGACTCATGAATATTCCATTTTAACTAATACAGTTGATAAATTACTCAAGATCATTATGAGTCACATAAATTTATCAAACTTGATCTTGTCTATTATTACAAAATTAATAGATATGTACTTGACACCAATTTATCTATAAATACACCTATTTTCTATTGCTCTAATATTTGTATTTCTCTTAATGATGGATTATAAGTGGTGATTTGAACATTGATAAAAAAATCCAAACACAATCTATCTAAAATCTAGTTTTTATCTTATGAACTATGAAAACATAAAATATAATAGTATTTTACTTTTTTTTTAAATGAGGCCATAAATTTAGCAAGTAAGAAAATCCCTTGTCATTCATTTACTTAGGAAATATGAGATTTCTTTTCATAGATTGAAAATTTG
This sequence comes from Torreya grandis, assembly GCA_037957365.1. Classification (NCBI taxonomy): domain Eukaryota; kingdom Viridiplantae; phylum Streptophyta; class Pinopsida; order Cupressales; family Taxaceae; genus Torreya; species Torreya grandis. The sequence continues at coordinate 1,281,019 of JARHVA010002151.1, read as the reverse complement.
TATCCTTGTGGGACACTACTTATATGTAATAGTTTAACCTCACATACATGTTAACCCCTATTTAATTTTTAAAATATAATAATATATAGCTTACCTTACGTACATTTTAAGTACCAAATCATGATTATAACGTTTTCATTACATCATAGATTAACATTAAATAAAATTTACAATACTAACTATAGGTAGTCAAATTTAATTATTAATTGATTTCAAAGTTTTTCATTAAGTGCTTGAAAATTTTTAATTTTGACATCTTTACCTTACTTGGTATATTTTCTACTTCATTAAATTTCAATCTCTATGAGAGCCTTCACTACTCTACTTAATCTCTTGTAAATACTAAAAACATTATTTCGAAATTCTTTTTCTACTTACATATTTTGGTCAAAAAAAATTCAATAGTCTCTGTCCTTCTAGGACAAGATCATAAAAGGTCAGATATGGATGCATCCCAACCTTGTACACTAGTGCATCCTTATCCACCATGCTCTAATGGTTAATTTTAAAATTTTATATTGGCCCTCCCACACTTTTCATAAGGTCAGTTATATAAATTATTCCAAATTTGTCACTGTGTAAGCACATCAATGTCATTCAGTACACATATATCAATCATTAGATAATTCTACTGTACAACGAGTAAAATTTGATAAAGGTATCAATTCATGTTCTAATTTATTCTATAAATCATAAGCTAAATCTGAAGCCATTTTATTGCAATTTAAAGGCATTCATTATAAATCATTCATGCCAAATTACAAGATGAATCTATACATAGAATATCAAGATTCACAGACTCATTCTAGGATAGAAAACTAAGGCTTTTTTGGGCTATGTAGCCAATAATTATATTATATAGGATTTTCTAAGGATAGTTCATTTATTCTCCTTATTAGCTTCACCCATTTGAATTTGATATATATTTGGTTTATGTATAAGAACTAAGGTTTGTTGTTACAAGTTCTTCCATATATCACATCAACACCCTCAAACCTTCAGTAATGCATCTCTATTAGTTGCAAATACTCATATAAATAAATCAATCTCATAGTCAACCCAGACATGATTGTAGTCAATAGACAAGGCCGCAATGCACCCTTATGTACCCTACTACAACCCTATCCTAATAGATCATAACAGTATATTTTTGTTTTTAACATAGTTCACAAGTATCCACATTCAATTCTATATCAATGATTTATTTACATAGTCAACATAAATCAAATCCAAACTAGGTTTGCATATTTATCAAAAGTTACTATTTATAACTCATTTAATTTTATGCATTTTATATTTCGGTTATGTATATTCTATAATATAAATTTATATTTCAATAGTTTAGTAGTTTATTACATTTCATTGTTAAGTTAAAATAAATATTAAACATTCTATCAAATCTATTTATTTTCAAAACACTTTTTGTTAATAGATTTAGTTTTATTCTAAAATTTCATACATATTTCTATAAATTTATGACACTAAAATAAAATAATCTTTAATCTTGTATATAAATTCAACATAACCAATCAATCTTCTTCTATCTTAAATCTTAATATGCTTAGATCTTAATATGAAATTGAAAAAATTGTCTCATCACCTTAAAAATTATCTAAAATAAACTTTTAAAATTACTTTCTATATCTTCTTAGAAATGTGCTCGGACAAAATCCCAACATTATTTTTTGTGCAAATTTTTTCAATCTTATTGAAAAGTAAATTACATTTAATAATAAACATAAAATATTACAAACAATAAACATATCTTCATTATAGATTTCAAAAAACTACACAAAATAAACATATATTAAATTGTAGCAGAACACAACTTTTTTCTTCATCTAATTTTTTTTTGGGTTGATTGTCGTCGCAACATTTTATATGAACTCCAATACTCATACATATCTAATTTCAAACGATACACTATTAAAGATTGTTTTTATTAAATGGAATCTTGGATTATTTATTTTCTATAAACATGAGGATTATGGATTATTTACCATCGCCATTTTCTTGCCATTTTCTTTGACCCTATATGTAAGGAGAAATTATGAAAAAATCCTACGTTCCCATAGTTTTATTAATTATGCCCCTTAATCTCTAAGTAATCTCATATATATCACTCATCAGATTTGTTCGTAGCCTTTTATGCTGGCGGATGATGGTATCTCTATATTTTACTATGACATAGATGAATGATATATGAATTATAATAATGTTTTAAAATATATTTATTTTATATTATTTTTATATTTTTAGTTTTAGTTTAGAGGAAAAATTTGTAATCTTTATAAATTATTATAAGATAGGTGTAATCTATATTGAAATATAAGTGGGGTAAGAGGAAGTAATGTAATATTTCATTCGATTGAATATGTTATAAAAAATAGATGATCTTATGTTTTATGTCTATTTAATTAAGATAAGGATTTTTTTCTTTTTTATTTGATAATGTGATTAAAAAATCATAATATTTTTAATATATAGTTGAGTTTGGAATCTATTTTTTTCTAATATATATTTTTGAGACATACTATATGTCACTAATTAGTGAAATATTTTTTTAAAGATTTTATAAAATTGATAATTAATATGTAACCTTTTAATATGTAGAACTGCATGAAAATTCTAAGACAAAAACAATGAAATTGATGCATATATTAAAATTTTATAAATAAATATCTTTAATATATCTGAAATCATAATTATTAAAATCAAAACTTTTCAAATAAAATAGTTATCTAAAATTTAATAGAATATCAATCAAGAATTGTGCCAAGTGTATCACATGATGAAATAAACCCTTTGAGGAAAGGAGGAATAGACAATTAACAAGCTAACAAGAAATCAAAGATGCAATATAAAGACAAGAAAAATGTAAAGAAAGAAATCAATATAAACATGCCTAAGGACTTCAATTTCATGGATAAGGATGGGAGTTGGCCAAAGTTTTAACAAACATTTTCCACTCTTAATTGTTATTTATTTATATTTTTATTGTTGTATTATTATAAAATGGTTTGTTGTAATTTTTTTGTGTTTTATTTTAGTTAGGATTTATTATGTTTTAGTTTGTTGTGTTATGTTTTTAGTTAGACATTTTTAATATTTTTATCTTTATTTTATTTTATATTTTATAGTTCAATCTTTATTTCAATTTTTTGGGTATCAATAACAAAAATAATTATAATTATAATCAACACTTAAACCAACTGTTAAATATGTAATCTAACCACTATTTATAAAATATATATTAAAATTTCAAAATTTAACATAATATATAAAATTATTATTATTGTAATTACATTAACATTATAAATAATAAAATAAATATAAATTATATTAGAGCTATAAAAAAAACATTAAGTTACAATGCCCCTCTTCTCAACCATAGTCATTGTCTTTTTAAATATGAATTGCTAATTTCCATAGTCATTGTCTTTTTAAATATGACACTAATTGTTAATTTCAATTATCTGTTTCTTGCTTTTTACTCTTCTTTTTTTTCAATTTTTTTTTTATTCTTATTAATTTTGTTTATTTTTTAATTAAAAATTATTTTATTTTGATAATAAATATTTGATATTTTAATTATTTTGATTATAAAAAATAATAAAATATGTGTTATTTTTGGATACTATTTTTCTTTTCTTTTTTTTGTCAGATATATTAATTTATAAGATTATATTATTTTTTATGTGGTAGAGGCCCTTTGCTCCTTTTGATTGATAAGAAAATTAATCTTTTAATAAATAATTATTTTTTTATAACAATTATTTTTTACAGTTATTTATTTGATATATATTGATTTATAAATGTATTCAAGTCCCTTCATATTAATATTAAAAAAATTTATATTATTATTTTCTCTAATAATAAATAATAAATGATGATTTGAAATACCAATTAAAAAATTATACATAATTTATTCAAAATCTATATATCCTGTAAAACATAAAATTTATAATTATTCTATTTTCAAAAAACGGAACTATAAAATCTATTATGATTCAATTACCCTGAAAGAAATCCCTTCTTCAAATTATATGACATTGGAGTTTTCTCTTCATTGATTGATTGATGAGGGATCTTCATTGAAAGATTTATATTCACTTGTCCATCACTTCTCTCAACATTATCACAATTAGAGCAAGGGAAATTGACAACGAACAATTTTTTCTAATCTGGCGCGAGAGTGACATAGGGTCATGTTCTTTTTAAAGCCCAGTACAGCAATAGGTAGGTACTGAGTAATGGTCCCGCCCAGCATCAGCATTTATACGTATGTATCTCATTATCAAACGAAAACTATATCACTAACAACCATTTCAATTATGATCAAGAGTCTTACATTTAGCTTGAAAATAACTTATAGGTTTTCAAATGGCTTTGAACATAAGTAACATAACATTCAGCAACCACCCAAAAGTGTTAAACAGTCCGTGTGTTACCCTAACACACGCTAACCTTTGTGAGAAGGGTAGTTTCAACAATTTGATTAAAACATGCCCTAATCATTGGATATAGAACAAGCCTGCCTTATAACATGCAAGAGGAATCACAATCAGATTACAGGTGTCACTGTTGTACTGATACAAAATTATGAGCTGGATGAAAGTTTCATTTTCCCTCTTGAAGTGCAGAATGTCATGGTCACGTACCAGCCTGGGAAAAATCCTGCCATTAAAGTGAATAATATTCATTGAGGTGACAGCCTTGCTTATCTAGGAAAGAAAAGAAAGATAAGATTCCATGCTTTGACAATGTTCATGATTAGTGAGGAATGTCCATAATGAAAATGGCAGCCTTACTTGCAGCTTTATGATATATTGGGTTCATAAACTCATGTGAATAGATAGAAGTTCAGTACTATGGTAGTAGGTTGTTTATCACTGAGTTTAAGTACAAAGAAATGATGGAAAGCGTGGGATATAAAGAACTGGCACCTCCCTCGGTCATGCCAAATTTTCCAATGGAAATTGTTTGAGTATATTTTCCACTACATAAATAATCTGCAATTGGACACTTGGTTGGAATTTATTTCTAAATGATAATATTATTAGTATATATATCTTAAATATATTTATATGAGTTGAAATGTCATTGGTTCATTCGTGAAGTTGTTTAGTTTACAAAGAGGACACCAAGGACAGATAATTGTTCAATGTAAAGATATCCACAACTGAATTTCACAGAATGGAACTCCTCAGTGTTTGGCAAAACAATAATATGTATTAATCTCCAAGATGATTATCTTGGAGTTGTTATATAATTTCACTCAATGAAGGTTATCATATTGATTAATGATTACATCACCTTTTCTATAAATTTGTTGTTAACATATGACAAATGGTCTTGATCTACTTGCATCACTACATTTGACTCAAAAAGATATTTCTTGAGGAAAAAAAACCAGTCTTAATTCCATCATATGCTCCAAACATTGTATTTTTTCCATTTAGTCTTCACCGAGCAAAAATAAAAATTTATATATCACACTTAAATTTAAGGTCAACACTATTACATGTTAAAAGTTAATTAACATTACTATAGATGTGGGTTTTATGCACACCCTAGAAACCTTACGAGCTAGTCTCTAACATTTCAAGATCTATGAATAAAATTCACTCTAAAGCATGAGTTGCAAGCTATTTGGTTTTGTAAACAACATGTCAGTGGAATAACGGTGAGCAAAACAATTTATTTTCTACAAATGGGTCGACTATGAATGAGTATGAATCTACTTGAGAAGGGTAGATACTTGATGGCTCTAACTTATAGTAGGCAGGACTTCAAAAGAAAACTCAAAAATAGGAAAAGATAAGATAGAAAACGAGGCTTGTGGACCACACAAGATGAAACCTTTCTAGGCAAGTACTTGAACTAAAGCCTAGACAAGGAATCAAAGACAAATGTATGTTATAGGATACCATAACACACCAACAATCAAACACAGTTAGGAATCAAAAGGATACTAGAGTACAAAATACATAAGCACATAAAATCAAATATTGTCACATTTATTAGAATATATTAGCACATTTACACAGGGGATTATGACTTATATGCAAAAGACATTCAAATCTATAGTAGCTCAATATGGATAACTTTATATTAGAAGAGATATCTCATGCACAACCAAAATACTAAGCAACTAAAATGATATGACTTCTTACACAATACAAAATTTTGAGGAAGAATCAAAATTTTCACATTGAGATCAAATGTAAAACTTTCATTATAATTTCCTATTAGTTTTAATAGTCAAAATTATCCTCCTTTTGGAACTGGAAGGATACAAGTATATATGATCTTTGAATGGAGAAGGTCTCATTTCTCAAGTAAATTCTAAAAATGTACATGTCCAAAAATAACATTGTATGCTAATTTACATACAAAACATACATGTACAATGATAATTACTTAAAATAGAATTATTTATCTAAGATACAATATACATGTGTGTGTGTGTGTGTGTGTGCGTGCGCGCGCGCGCACGCACTAAATGAATTAGGAACTAAAAAAATCCATCATAACTAAAATATGCAAAAACATAAGTGTATTTATAAATGTATAGATGTGGCATCACTAGAAGAACAAAACTATAACATAGCCATTGTAAAAGTTGAAGTAGGTGGGACTGAAGTTGTAACTTGAGTTACAACTATAATGGGCACAAGAACTAAAATTATTCAAGAAGTGGATGCCAATATAGTTTTGAAATTAATTACATGAATTGACATATAGGTGGGCTCAATCTGTGTCTGCACTAGTTTGTACTTGGGAAGCTGAGTAACCTGAGGTGGAGTAAGCATGAACCCTGGTTCTAAATTTGTTTGCTTGATGGCTTCCATCTATAGATATCATCTATGGATCTCTTAGAATTCAATGTTTATGGTTTCAAAATCAAGCAAAGCTCTCTTTAATAATTGTGAGATCCTATCCATCAACTTCCTATGCATGCCCAATATAGCTTTGGACTCAGCATATAGTTCCTTAGTTCCTCTGATTCTATCTCTTGAAAAAATCATTAGTTGCATTATTTCATCCTTAGTTTTATAAATAGCAACCTTAATCTCAAATCTAAATATATCCAATTCTACTCATAGGAGATTTGTTTAAATGGGTCTAGGCACTAATTTCCCCTATGAAGTGTCTACTTGAGTGACTCTTACATCTATCAACATAGAAACTACTTCTCTTTCCTAATTTATAAATTATTGAAATAGAGCTTGCATCTCTTGATGCTAGCTAAGTAAGTTGTCCCTTATGACAGTAATGTAGTTATGTACCCATGGAACATCAAATAATGTTAGTAAATTCAAATGGGCATAAGCCTTATTCTTGGTTGCTTGGCTTATGAATCATAGGTTGCCATCAATGTCCTTAATTTTGTTGAACAATTGAAGAATAATACTCACTTGGGTTAGGATGTCTCCTTTACATACCTTATTAAACTAATAGTTTCAAACAACTTCCTATCCATCCTATATATATTTTCCATAATTTTCTTAGGATCCTTGATGGTGCTCCTTTCTATTCACCTCTGAATAGGCTGATCAAAAAAATTGAACATCTCTTTTATAACCCCTCTAGCACAATCTACAAAAGTGTAGGGGTCTTCTCTTTATACATCTAGGTCTAATGGATTTACTTTTATCTAATTTACCATATAGAATATGTCTTATCTTTGTTCCAACTTACCCTGTTGACCTTCAAAAACCATAGTATTTCTCTTAACCTTTGTAAATGTGTAAGTATATCTATCAAAATGAAATTCAATTATGGGTTTCTTGACAATCACTAAATCCTATCAACCTACTTCTTTCTATTACAATTGTTGAATCCATGAAGGAATGTTCAGTGTAACTTGTTGCCTTAATTTATATTCTCCCCTTATTTGCTCTTCTTATTTTTCAAGAGTATCTAAAGGGTATTGCCTTGGAGGAATCATGGCCTTGGTGGAAGATGTCCCTACTATAGGAAAATGAGGTATAGATTTCTTCTATCTAATAAAATGTTTTTGGACTAGTGTATCAATTATATACTTGGTATCCCATGTTGCTTTGTGAACTATAACCTTAGGTGAGTCTACTTGAGGGGCTTAGCCAATAGGTATCTCTAACTATGTAGTCAACATAGAAGGGGTGGCTAGTATATAAAAAATTGAGGTGGATACCAAGGTTTTAAAATGTACTCTATTCCTTAGCTCAAGGTTCTAAGGTTTGGTTCTACTAAAGAATGATTAAGTCACTAGGGTGTTGAGTAGATTTTACAAATAATTAGTGATAAAAGTGTATGCATCTCTATTTAGTCACAATAATGTAGGCAAGGCCTATAGTAATAAGCTAGGATGTGGTAGGCATAATTGGCATTGTAGTTGCTTGAGGCGTGTTTATTTCACTTAAATAATGCAAAGAAACTAATACACCAATTATAGATATAATAATTGATGGAGTGGCTAAAGAATGAGGACTTGGAGTATTTATAGACTGGGGAGAGATACTTGGGCCACCAATTGTTGTAATTATCATTGTAGTGGCATGAGGCGGAGAGATTAGAGGTGTAGTTGGGGATGACCCCAATGTTGTAATGTGCAGTTCTGATTCTTCATCTCCTTCTCTATCTAATAATAATTTTGTAAAAACTGAGATACCATATCCATAGTTTACTTCTTTATATTCTTCTACTATTTATGTTCCTCATTTCTAGGTGCATTCCTTAGTCATACATTCATATCCTTCAGATGTTTGTGTAGTCTCATTAAATGATTATGTTTCTTTTGTTTTAGTCCTAGAAATCCATTATTCTTCATATCCCCATCTTTTATCCTCTTCCTTACAATCGTAAATTTGAATAGGATCTAATACCATTTCATCCTTTCTTCTTGTTTCACTTTCCTTGGGAACAATTATTTTTTTATCCTCCACTTCCACCTTTTGAGGTAAAATAGGATATGTCTTAGGCATCCTTGTATATGTCACTATTGGTTTGGGAGAAATTTGAATAGGATTTAAACCCATTCTTCCTTTTCAATCCTCTTGGATTCCTCTTTAGTGATAGTAGGATCATATTGGATCTTTTGTTCCATAATCATGAACATTTTAACCCTTGAATCCTAATAGATACTTTAGTATCATCTACTTCATTTTTTAACACACTATCATGATTATAGGACTGATTTTTGTAGTTGATTCTTAATTTTCTTTCATATTTTTTGATATGTTCTCTGATAGTTTTCATAGGGTCCCAATGTCCAAAGAGTGTTGATTTAAACCCATACTATTTACTAATATTTCCAATAAATTGGAGGTGTCCCCACCTTGTGTACTGTTAAGAAAAATGAGTATTCACATGTGATTTACCGCATGGTAAATAATATTTACTATTATGTAATTTTTATTTATTTATTATATGGTTAATATTTTAGGGTTATTTTTAGTTAGATATTTTTTTATTATAACAATATACCATGTATTATTAATAGTTTATAGTTAGTCAATGAGATATTCTAGGAGATTGAGTAGTTAGTAGGATTCCTAGAATATAAGAAGTACTTTCCTATATATTTATGTAATGGTTCAAATGAATAAATATTAAATATAATATTATTTATGTGATTAAAATAAAACTCTCGTGTTGTTTGGCTCTGTTGTTCATCACTTGAATTAAATCACTACATAATCTCATTAGATTATTAATAGTGGTATCAGAGTACCATATGGGATTATGAGCATTGTGAGGGGCATATATAATATTTTATTGCCTCGAGTAATGGTTTTTGAAATCATGAAAAATGTTCTTCTTGAATAACTTTTTGGTGTGACTTAGATATATATTAGTTTTGTATTTAATTGATACTTATGTTTTTTTCTGTACATAGTTCCACCATAGTAAAGGTTAAGTGTTGATGAAGCTGAATTTATGAGCACAGAGTATTTATGGACATAAAATTGGAATATCTATTTTCAAGATGATAAAATGTAATGATGTCTCAATAAAGGGAGGCATGATAGCTAGTTTTAATACCATGCTAATATAAGCATTGCATTAAATCTACATTGAGTTTTGTGTCCACTATTGGGTCTCCATTCATTTCTCCCCACTCATTGATATGTTCATGGCGGGTGATTTTCTCATGTTATACAAGTTATTATTGACTCAAACTATGTTATCCCCTACAATAACTTGAGGACTACTTAGATCTGATCAGTTTTGGAAATTTGGTAGAAGATTGTGTGACTTGACTGAGCTCAAAAACTTTAGATTCTCATTACTCCATCACTACTTTCTCAATATTAGATCTCCTCAAACTACATCTTAAACCAAACCCATGTATAGACAAAAAAAATTCAAAAACCACTCAACCTTTCTTCACCAACTTGGCTTAGTCTTATAGTACATATAATTTTTTATCTACGTACACATCTTCTGATGTATCATCCATTCATTTGAGATATTCACAACAAAATGCAATGTCCTCTGGTCCAAAAAATGGTGTTTAGTTATTACAATAATTTTTTGATATCAAATCCTTACATGACTATTTTTATCTTGTTGGATACAATCTGGTGATGTACTTCAAGACTGAACTCCTAGAGAAACATTTTGTGAAGTAGATCTACAAGAACTCAACTCAATGCCTAACTAGTTTTTGTATAACCCTGCATTTGTATTTAATATAATATTTTTGGTTTAGATTATATTTTGAATCTTTTGAATTTTAGGATTTATATAATCTTATTACTTAAATATTGAATTCAAATGTTATTTTTGAGTTTCTTAACTATGTCAAGTCCAAGATGTCAACTTAATATGTCAAAAGAGTCAAATAAATTATTTTAAAAGGATGCATTATCAGGTATCTAATGTCCTATGAAAATGTATTGTTTCACATTTTAGGGTAGAGTTATACAATAATAATAATAATAATAATAATAATAATAATAATAATAATAATAATAATAATAATAATAATAATAATAATAATAATAATAATAATATGGAAATGATTGAGCCTCAAAGCTGAATTTTTTAAGTAAGCAATGAAATGGAGGTTAGAAGTATTGGATGATGGAGGCCATTCAAACCATTCATTATCCAATATTGATGGAACCACTTCTTTAGTGTAATTTTTTTTTATTATGTGGTGTGGTAGTTACAATTTTTATTTTAGGATGTGTGAAAATAAGAACATATGTGTAATCTTTTGCACTTGTATATGTGACTATTCCTAATTTAGTATCGTAATGTAAAAATAGTGTAAAAATGAAAGCACAATAGAAAATAAGCATCATTATACTTGTAGAGGTTGAATAGTTAGATGTGTTCCTATTCATACATAGGTTTGTGTTAAAGATTTATAAAACCATTGATGACTATGTAGATGGTTCGTGCTTGAGTTCCCACATTGAGTAGGTTAGATGTGTTCCTTATAGTTAATGGTTGGTAAGTAGATGGTTCTTGTATGTCTTTTCATGCTACTTTAGTTAGATGTGATCCTAGAAGTGCATGGTTGATAATAAGTTGATGTGTTTATTCTTATACCTTAAGTTCAAATTCTTTGATAAGATCATCAGTGAGTAGAGGAAAACAAGCTTCATAAGAAGTGTTAAAGTTTTTTCTACCATGTAAAGACTGGGGGTGAGAATGTTATGCAAACTAGTGTTTACATGTGATTTATCTATGGTAAATAATGTTTATTATTGTGTAATTTTTTTTAAGTCACCATATGGTTAATACTATAAGTTTATTATCAGTTAGATATATTTTAATTATAACAATATATCATGTATTGTTAATAGCATATATTTAGTCAAAGAGATATTCTATGGGATTGAATAGTTAGTGGGATTCTTATAATATAGGAAATACTTTCCTAGATATTTGTCTAATGGTTTGAATGAATAAATATGAAATATAATATTAGTTGTATGATTAAAATATAACTCTCTGGTTGTTTAGTTCCATTATTCATCGCATGATTTAAATCAGTGCGTAATGTCATTAGATTATTAACATGTAATGTATTCTCCCAATACTAAGAGGGGTTAGATGGACAAATGCTTACTTGGCCTTCCTCAATTTACTTTCAATATTATCATCCAATTAAGAATAAATTTCTTTCTTTATTTCTTTATGCCTGCATCATTTCAATATTGATTTTAGTACATCGGGTACAAATAGTAATCATCCATCTTTTGAATGGTTATTTATAGGGTCAAAGATCTTGGGCATGATCTTCCCATAGATTATTTAATATATTAGGGTAGAAGGTCTCAGTTAAATTTTTCATGATCTTTCTAAATCTTTGTACATGAATAATATTAAACTCATCACATATTCTATTCTTAGGGTAGTCTAGACATGGTTTATAGGGTTACTCATAGGATGATTGCATAGTTACCATCACAACATCTACCATATAGGACATCATGTAGAATTTACCAACTATAAAACTTATCAAATTTGTGATTCTTAAAAATCAAGTTGGAGCTATAATAATCTCTCTTAAGGCTATGATCTTGTTGGAAGACAAAATTATGTCCTACAATGTGACCCATACCTCATTGACATAAGTAATGGTTGAAAAACCATATATGATATTTAAAAGGACCATAGGGATTCTCACCCTTGGTCTAATGACTGAAATGGGGATAGTCAAGGTAGGGACCTAAACTGCAAAGCTGATTGGGTTGCTAACCCATTTTGACAATATATTATTTGTATTGTTGGTAAGGAGCCATGAATTAACCATGTCTTTCTTGTATGTCATTTATAACATAAGAAATATGTAATATATTTCAAATCCATTTCAACTACTATATGCAACTAGTATTTTTCTAAGCCTAAATTGAAATATCTTTCCATTAACTTCCCATTCACAAAATCAAAAAATCGGTTAGTATAGGGTATTATCTCTGATTTAGCTACTATATTATGAAGACCAATGTCTTTTATGGTAAATAAGTCATCCTTGTATCTAATTATGAAAATTAAAAGTTGGTCCTCATCCTTGTATGTTTAAAATAGATCAACCACATCCCAAATGGTGAAATAAGGCTTGAACTCATGGTTCAAATCCACCAAATCAAAAATTGTATTATTGTATTAAGTTAGTCCTATAATTTATAATGTAGAGGGAATTAGGATATGAGATGAGGAAGTTATTGAGTTTACTTTTTGAAAAGGATTTACTTTGTGAAAAAACTATAATTACTTGGTTCTAAGAGAGCTCAAAATTTATAGTTTGCAATTAATTGTTTGAAAGTAATGTGATTAGACTAGAAACGACAATTTGAACTATATTGATTTAGTTACATTGGTTTGAGATTTGAATGTATTAATTAATTGATTCACGTGAATTAATTTAAACAATATCCTTCATTATTTTCCCTATTTACTAATTTCATTTGAAATTACCAATACTGAATTTTATAGCTTTTACTTCAACGTGGTTTATTCTGCATTATCCTGGATTCTTAGTCATTTATGTGTGATAGATGTGTCATTTTTAATCATTTGTAATTAGCATCAGTGTCTTTGTTATTCACTTATGTGGATGTGAAATACATGTGTATATGTGTTACCACTCAACTTATAGCTTATTTATGGCTGGTTATGTTTATTTTATTTGGTCATAGGTTAGTGGGATAATGACAAGTGGATGTCTCTTGCTAATCTACTTGCCTAATAATTTAGTACAAATGGACATAGTGATTTCACCTCTGAGATATTAGTATGATGACACATGGATGATAATCACTGTTTTTCTTGCTTGAGACTTTTTGTAAAAAGGGATATGTTGATAACATGTTTGGTATATCAGGATGATGACACATGGATGGATCTCACTAATTTGATTGTCCAGGACTTTCCTTATAGAGGGATATGTTAATGTCACCTATGGGTGATTACTTAGGCTCTAAATTACCAAATTGATGTCACATGGTAAGGGTAAATAAAATTTGGGAAGACTCAAGAAACACCCAAGTATGAAATAGCCTATTTAGGACACACCTAGATAAAGAACCCACTAAACTTATAACACATCATCATAATTAGCTATTAAGTCATAAATAAAATGTATATATAATCATAGGTTAAAATAATATTAGAATCAAAAAGTAAATCAATTAGTATGGCTTATACACAGCTTCAATAATTCCACAACTTTAAAACACTCTTCAAACTTTGATGTAAATCAAGTCAATCAAGTCAAGAAAATAATAGATATCAAGAGAAGAACTCAAATTCATTTTATCTTTAGATAAATTCCTTACGTTTTTACTTTTCAAACCCTGTGTCGTAGACTTCTAGTTTAGAAAACCTAAATAATAATATTTGATTAATAATTGGCCCCTATTTGAATTTTTAAAATGGGGTGTGTGTGTGTTTGGGCACAACGATTACAATCCACATACAACACCCTTGACTAACATTATAGGTTACACATATCAACATAATTGATATAATATATATAGAATATAAAATTTCAATATTTATTAATATAGTTATCATTTCTCTTCTTTAACTTATACCTAATTATTTAATATGAATAATATTATAAACATTATTTATCAAGCATGCATATTCATTTTATATGCTAAAGGAACAATCAATGACCACTAATCCCATCCACTTATCCCTATGGACTCAACTTTGATACATCATCTATATCACATCCATCTCTTACTATTGTGTGATGTGTGCATCACATGCATTTTATTGTGATGCTTTATGTTTTTGGTTAGTTTACCTTTGAGGAGACTACTATCAGGGAATCATGTTTTGTGAATTGAACTTGGGTTAACTTGGTGATAGGCTCAAATTTCCTACCTCTTCATCCAACCCTCAGGAATGATGATTTATTATATACATATTGTTTTGTGAAACATGAATAATGTATGTGATTTTAGATTTATAACTTATGTAATGTTGTGTTGACCCTTGAGTGTTGAATCAAGAATTTAATTTTACATTTTTTTATGTATGTATGATAATCTCTACCATTAAAATATACATAGAAAATTTAGAAAAAATTATCATTATTTAATTAATGTGTCTCGTTTTGAATTTGTGTGTGTGTGTGTTTGTATTCATGAGTGTTAGTGAATAATTCTATGTGGTGGCTTATATTCTATGTTTTAAATATTGAGAAACCTAATTTTATGGTCTACTCTCTATAATATATATATTAATACTAATACCAATTATATTTTTAGTCAAGGATTTCTAGTGCTCCACTGTATACTATACCAATAATTTTATTTTTACAAAATAGAGGCAATATTAATCTTATGTAGTAGTATACTTTTTCTAGTAGTTTATAGAGTATAAATTCCTATATGAATCAATTTTGGTTCTTATCATTTGATAAAATGGAAGTGTCCCTCAAGGTGTGGGATAATGTTTTGTGGGCTAACATCAAAACTTAAATATTGAGAAATCTCAATCATAACTAACATAATATAGATATTAAGTTATATAAAGAGCAATTATTTTATCTTCATTATCCTCTATTTTAATTTCCAATGTTGTATATTAATATCTACTTACACAGATACAAATATATGAATAAAATAAAAATGATTATCATGGATATATGTTCATCTCTTCTGAGAGAATGTCATAAAACATTTAGATTAATAAACTTATGTTGTTTTTCTTTATCTTTCTTGTCACATTAAATAGATTATTATCCATTTTTTAATTTGTGAAATATTTTTTTCTATATATAACAATTTTAAATTTGAGCATTTTATGTTTTTTTGTCTACCAAATAATTTCTATGGATTTAGATTAATATTGTCATAATGGTTCATAAAGATGTAGTGTGTCTTATCAAATAATATTGAGATATTTGAAGCTAATATTTTAACCATATTTCCCCTATCATTATATTTCTCTAATTTTACATTATGGTCACTATGGTATAAAATTCACTCATTTATTGAAATAATCAAGAGGGTGGTTTTATTGCTTCAACAAATTATTTGGAGGATATGTTCCCCCTAAGATTGAAGTAGATTAAATGTTCATATATTTGATGGAATTATTCACAATGAATTGTAAATGACTAGAGTCATATTTATCCCTATAAAATTTTATTATGATGAGAAAAATAATATTAGACTTGATGTTGGTATATTTAACTATTTAGTTTAAATATATATACATAAAAATTATAATTTTTGTAAATAGATTTAAGATATTTATTTATTTTCTAGGAAATTCATCTCTATATAATTTGATATTCTTGTTGGCTCAGATAATCCTCAAATACCTTATAATTATATTCATCTCCCAAAACATGTATTATATTTATGTTTTGAATTAAGTTGAATTGATAGGATATTTGGGAGTGCTCTCTCAATTTTTCACCAATGCACTTTTCTATAAAAATTTTAATGGAAATAAACAAAATAATATAATTCATAAATATTATCATATATCATTTTCCTCGACATCAAAAACTGAAGTAATTAGTACTAAGCTAATTAATGATTAGTTAATTAATCATGGATTGTAGGATAGAGACTAATAAGTGTATTTTTAATATATATATATATATATATATATATATATATATATATATATTATGCAATTAAATATTTACATCATGGAATTTTTTATTTTTATTTAATAACAAATAATATTTAGTTTATTATATTGATTAACATCAAATGAAAATGATGAACTTAGATTTATTGATATCATATATTGACGTATGTGGATTTGATATATAGTAGACCTAATGACGATTCGTTAAAAGGAATCAATTGATTAATAATAAATAATTTAAATTTTTTAATATCAATGGATTTTATATTTATTTTTATTATGATTATAATGTTTATTTGATATTTTAATTGGGTCTTACCACTCTTTTGATGGTGGTGAGTGTGATTGTAGTGCAGGTTCTTACCCTCACCAAAGGGATGGGATCATAATGGAGAGTGAGGTAGATGCCCTATTATTTACACACAAGATAAAAATGTGTATGTAAGTCAAAGGAACTTTATTGATAGTGAATTCATATTTAGCATCCACATGCCTTAGGAAGGATTGATAGAATGTTGTGCAAACATGTTTTATGTTTACTTGTTAGTGCATATATCATTTATGTGATTTGATATTTATTACTATGGGTTTTATGAACATCACATATAATTGGTTTTTTCCCTCTTTATACAAGATTACTGGTAATTTAGTCTAGGTACAAATTATAGGTTGTGAGTCTATTATGTAGTCAATACGGAATATTACGGTAGTACATACATTTGATCAAGTTAAGTTTATCCAAGTGCCCCAACAATAGAAATATATGGATATATATAATGATGATATGTTACAAAAATTAGGTCCCATAAAAATATCAAAAGAGAGGAAGAGTAGGGGAAAAAAACAAGGTTTCATATTATTTCCTAGTAATTATCTCACTTAATCAAAAACTTCTAGAGATATAATAGAAAACAACCAACATTTAGTAAATGTAGTATTCACTCAAATATGAATAAACATGATGCAAGAGTCTAAGGATTAATAAATTACAAGTAAATATAAATACCATCTATTTATAATATAAATTGTTCATAGGGAACATCAATGACACATTCAATTTTTTTTATAATCGTTTTTGTCTATAAAAATATGCAAACAATGCATCCATTTTTAAAAAACAAAATAAATAAAAAAATTTAAAAAAAAAGTAAAAAATAAAAAAATAAAGATTAACTATAGAAATCATCAAAATACCAAATTTACTCAATCCAACATCCTCATAATAAAAATTTAAAAAATCATTTAGTAATCCCTAAAATCTAATAAAACACAAAATTAATTATAAATTTTGGAAAGTGGAAAATAAGAACAAATTCATAAGCTTCCCAAGTCTCATAAAGCATTTATAATTAATATTGTCTCAATACATTATATTTTGAAAACTATGATCGATCATTACCTTGAGTTTTTACAAAATAGTTCCATGTCATCATATTATTTATAAGTATATTATTCTAAATATATCTAAAGTGGATAAAAATAAAACTACCATCTTTAATTATAACTTTAAAGTGAGCTATCTAATCTAGAAGGAAATTGTGGAGTAATTTACACTTTGACATGACTTGGATCTATCCCTCATCTAAATTTAGGAATTATTGATAATCACACTTGACCATACAAAACTTATAATTTTGACCCTTGATATTCCACTTTAATTGGATATAACTGAGAAATTAATCTAAATCATTAAGAATCATTTAAAGTTTCCAATCTTGATCTCATTTGATGTTTAGTAAATGGATTCCACTCTATTTATGGTGGTCACTATGTCATGTAATTTGGGATAAATTGTAAACATACCTATATTTATTAATTCACTAATTCCCCTATTGCATATTTTAGATAGAGTTCTTTAGATATTTTATAATATTTTAAAGGTCATGGAGTCTCAACACATAGCTATAGTTATGTGGTTTTATAAATTGAAATGCAATATTTTTCAAAAGGTATTATGATCCAAAATAGAATTGAACTCAATAAATTTTTTGGAAGGGGAAATGAGAACTTAGCTAGTAACAAGTGATTTATGGGGAGATTGTCTCTATTATGTTTTTAGAAAGACTTATTGATTTAACAACCAACAAAAGAAATTATTCTATGAAATTAGGAAAACACCATATAAATTAATTAAAAAAAATAGAACTAAAATAAAAATAAACTAATCTTACTCTTATCATGTATTATAAACTCATCATCAAAGCATGAGGGTGTAGCTGGAAAAATTGTATGAAACACTTCCCAATTTTCACCTTTTATTGTTCTCAGTCTAGTAAATACATCTTTGTATTCTCTTTTCAACTCCCTCAATTTCATTTTTTAAATCCATATAGATTCACAAGATTATATTTAACAAGGTGATTTTTTATAAATATGAAATAATGAAAATTATTTATCTCAAGTAAACATACCTCAAAATATGGCCTTATTAATACTAGGTATTTTTACCTATAATTTTACAATATTTGAAACAAGAGGCTCAATAAATACCAATTCTCCATTATCTTATTTTTATATTAAGAAAGTGTCTTATATTAATTTTTCCTTGATCTTCTCCCCTATACATATTAAAGGTGTTCCTATGGTTCTAAACCTATGAATATTCATCATCGTAACATATAAAAATCTACAAATATAGGCATTCCATGTTATCTAAAACCTACCATATCATTTCAAAATAATATCTTATTTTAATAAATTTACTTCCAAAACAACTTGTTGATTAAATTCTATGTATTTCAATGTTGTTTGTCCTCATTTTCCTATAATTATTCTTATGTGTGAACTTCTTTTGCATCATCCTCAAATTTTAAAATACATTAAAAAAAGCCTTCATGTGAAACATATTAATTCTCATCACATATATTAGAATCTTAGACAAATTTTGTAGTTTAATTAATAAGAGAATTTTAGTTTTGTTTAACAAGTGGAGGATAAATTCTATTGGTAATAATATTTGTGATAGGATAAATACTTTTACTATGAGCAAAATTTTAATCTGCATGGTTTTTCATAAGAGAATCAATATTTTGTGGGGATTAATGAATGTTTCATAGAACATTTTTGAAATGGGGTGAAATTCATTATGGATAAAATATTTTTTCTTTCAAAAGACTATTGTCTATATATTGTGACAACCCTTATAAGTTAAATGTTAGGTGTTTATAGTGGATGTTTTCATAAACATGGATATAATAGGATCTAAAGCTTTGATGTATATTTATAGAATGACTATTTTTTGGGGTATGTGACTGATTGCGATGTTGTTATACATCTCCTAAAATTTGAGACTTAAATTTATTATTGAATCATTAGGTTGTCTCTTGAGTATGACTAAATTATCCCATAAATTAAAAGTATCAATTAGCTATCCAAACTCTAAAATAAATGCATCATATAGCTTTTACAAATGTGAATTAAACTCAGAGCTAAATTTAAAACCATTCATACTTAAATCCATATAATTATAATGAAAATAACCTATATGTTGTATCCTCATGGTGAATATTTAAAAATCCCAAAATGTTTTTAAAGGCACGAACATGTTTCTCAGATGCCCTAGCATTTTGTAATATGGGAAGGTAATTGAAAGAATTTGTTAAAAGATCTGTCGAACATCATGAATGTTTATGGTTGTTTCATCATGCAAAGGAATTATTTTATTTTTATATTTTTATTTTATGAGTTTATAATTTTTACTAATTTTTTACATATTTTATGGAAATAAAAATGAAACCATCCACTAGATGAAGGGCCCTCCTTCTAGTGCCACTTTACTTATTGATGTAGGTTTTATGCACATCATAAATAATGGGTTTTCACCTTGTAATTTTAATATTGTTGATCATTTAATTTAGGGAATGAGTTCTAGTTATTTTCCTATGTTATCATGGTGTACTATCATCATATGACCTATATCTGATCAAGATGTTTTTACCCATGTGTCCCAACAACATAAAAATATGGATATTTACAATGATGTTTTTTAAAAATAATTAGGTATCATAAAAATAATTAAAAATATGGAATTTTATGGTAAAAATATTGTTTTATATTAATTACTAGTAATTATTTCACTCAAGTAAAAACTTTTTGAGATATAACAAAAAAACAACCAACACTCATCAAATCTAACATTGACTCAAATATGAATAAATATGATACGAGAGTCTAAATATAAATCAATTATGAACAAATGTAAATAAAATCTATTTGAAATATAAACTAACCATAAATAACATCAATAACACATTCATATATAACAATTTTATAAATATATAATTTTATTGTAGAAAATAGAAAACAACACATCAATCTAAAATATTTATTTATCAAATATTAACTGTAAAAAAATAGAATAGATAAATAACACAATTCAACCTACTCATAATACAATAATTAAATCTAATTTAGTGATCACTATAAGCTAATAAAACACAACATTAATATAAAATTTTAACAAAGTGGTAAATAAGAACATCCGTGAAGTCTAATTAAGCTTTCAAAGTCTTCGAAAACCTTTTTGATTAAAATTATGTCAATACATTGTATTTATAAAAATATAATTGGTCACCTCCTTGATATTTAAAAATATTTTGCATGTGATCACACTTGTCTAGAAATAAACTATTTTAATTCCCTAAAATAGCTAAAAATAAAACTACTAACTTTAGTTCTATCTTTAAAGTTAACTACTTAATCTAGAATATAATTGTGACTTAATTTCCACTTTAAGAAAAACATAGACCTATCCCTTTTCAAAATTTTAACATTCTATAAGGATCATAATCAACCATGCAAGTTTTATAATTTTAACCATTGAATATTTTAATGTAATTAATATTATTGAGGAATCACTCAAGGTCATTGTGAATCATCTAAAGTTCTCAATTATAATCCATGATTGACATTACGTATATGGATTCCATTCTAATTGTGGTGTTCATTGACCCATGTAATTTAGGATAAATTATATATTTAATTGTAGTTATTAATTTTCTAACTCCCCTATTAAAAAAATTGTATGGAAACTTTTGGAGCCTTTAGAATTTATTTAGATCTCACAGAGTCTCAACACATAGCTAAATATATGTGATCTTCTAAATTGAAGTCAAGATTTCTAAAAATGTATTATGATCCAAAATCAGAGTAAACCTAAAAGAGTTAGCTCAAAAAATCTTAAAAACTTTATTAATGTTCACTTATCCCTACATTTTTAATAGAATTTGAATTCCTGATTTGAAAAAAATATGTTTAAAAATCCATATTTATCTTTTAATTCTAGAGAATATTGTCGACTAACTTGTAATATTTTATGACACAATGACAGGTTGATGAATTTCACTTTTATATTTGAATTCATATAATTTCACGGTCATATATGTAGTGTGATCTCATGTGCTTCATTATGGGAATTTATTTTATGGATTGGTGATGGCTAAGATCCATCAAGTTTATCTTCATTCACAGAGTGACGTAAAATCCTCTGAGTGGTTTAGGATATCGGGGAATATATACAACAGTAGATGGTCTTGGAGTGTCATATCATATTCCATGTGTTGTGATCA
This sequence comes from Torreya grandis, assembly GCA_037957365.1. Lineage (NCBI taxonomy): Eukaryota > Viridiplantae > Streptophyta > Pinopsida > Cupressales > Taxaceae > Torreya > Torreya grandis. Next base: position 1,258,889 of record JARHVA010002151.1, on the reverse strand, counting down.
CATGATCTTTGATTCACTAAGTCTATTATGTTATTTATTGGCTTCTTAACTCATTGTGATTTTGTGTCATTTAAAGTGTGACATGTAGCATGTGTTGATTTTATTATACTCACATAATTTAAGGAGATTCATAGAGTGATGGATGAGGGCCTATTAATTTTAAATTTAATTTCACAAGATGGAATGACCACTTCTTATTAGATTGGGATCACATATTATGTATAGTTTCATCCCTGTAAATAATTTTAAAAAAACAAGTCATTTTAATTTAAAACTATGTGATCCCATTTTTATTATTTTATAATATTAATAGAAAGAGGCCACTAACTAAAGGACATATGGAATATTTAAGAGAGGTCATAGGGTCATAGATTCATATGGGATTCACATAATCCACTGAGACCTTGATGTACACCTATGAATTTTATATCACATAGTTTAATATTCATTCAGGCTAGGGGCATATGGTTTCAAGTATAGATACTATACTCTATATGAACATGTAGGGATTTTTGATATCAAATTATACATGAGGACCTAATGTGATTAAATAATATTGTTTTAAATAAAATCAATGTAAATGTAAATTATAATTTAGGATTAGACTATGGATGTGACCTCAGTATAACATTCTGACCAATGCAACTACAACAAAGACATTAGATTGTTAACTTGACAAAAAAATTATTTATGACTATGAAATGTATTAATCCATTTAGGATTGAAAAAGAGTTCCTATTTCTCTAAATAAATGAGGCAAGTTGGGTCACAATAAATTCTTTTAGTCTATAGATTTGATTGATTTATTGTGTGATTATTCTTATGATTAAATTGATGAATATATATGTTTGCTTTTGGATGAGTGTTTATATATTTAATGTGATTATTTATGTCACATTTGTTTCACTATTTTTTCAACATGCCTATGAGGAGGTAATTTTTTATGATGATAAAAATAAAATGCATGGATATTCAAAGTCTATCACACCAATACTAGTATAGTTATATGATTAGAATTAGGTAAGAGTTTATATTTTACGTGCATTGGTGCAGCTTCTTTACTATAACATTTAAGTTTTTATGACTCACTTATGATTTTGAGTTCTTGTATTAAAATTTAAGACCTAGTTTTAGAATCGAATTTTGCATTACTAGATTATTATGGCATTTAATTTGATTTTACATTCAACATTTGAAGTCAAAATTCAAATTGATAGAATATTTTATACACTAGATTGAAAGTATATATACCTAGGAGTTAGACCTATTGAGTTGAACTTGAATTTGTCAGCTAAATTTTTTATTATTGTTTAAGGAACCTCACTTAAGATTAAGACATTAATCTGATCTAAATATCTTATTAGGATAGATTAGTAGATCAAAATCTTAAATAATTTTTTTTTATTAAGCTACATTAAACATATTTGTCATAATGGAATTTGATAGAAGTAACAAGTGTGGTAGAAGAACATAAAGGAAAGAGGGTCATAGACTTGAAAGAGTATTTAAAAGAGTTTATTTAATATTTAAAATAACTATGGATTGAATGTATTGGGCTAGATGCAACCATTTATCAATTTTAATGTAGTTTTTTTAATAAGGAGACTATTCTAAAAGAGTAAGAAAAACCACTATTTGGTAGGAATTAGGGTTTTGAATTCATGATTATCATTATAGGGTGCAAATTGAATGTCTCAATGAATCCCTAAATCTAGTAATCAACCATTGCATGTAAAATACTTTCAATATTTGCATAAAAATTTGATTAGTTGCATGAATTCAGTGATAATATATAGTATTTCTAAAATAATATTTGATAAAATAATACATGTAAAGATTCAAATAATATTCAAAAGAAAGACATTCAAGATTTTCTCCATTTTTATAAAAATGATTTAATGACCATACAGATACTCAGCCCTAAATGAAAAATATATTTGTGAACCTTTTTTTCTTATCCATTTTGGGGACTATGATAAAATCATAAAAATAGATTGAATGGATGGAAATAATATAAAGAGGAATGGAAAGAAGAATTGAGTGAGATGGAATGTTAGAAGGTTCTAATAAATGCTTCCACTCAAAACCTATTATCCATGGATGATATTGGCAAGGGAACACTATTACATTTTTCATTTCATATATATATTGAATGCAGATTGTTTACCTTTATTTTTTAAATCATGAAAAAATAAATTATATGCACATTTATGTTAAATGGCACACTAATAATCATCTACATTTAGATTCATAGGCTATTTAGCTTTATCATAGTTTTATTAGCTACCTCACCTTAGGTCTTGTTACTTTATTCTTGGAAAATACCACCTTCATGTAACTTGGCATTTTATTTAAATACAATAAAGTCATGCTCAACTAGGTATATGAGCTTTTGTTGGTTTGGTTCCATATGCTTAAGCTAATGAGATATTTTTTATTCCTTAGTTATATTATTGCATGGTAGACTTCTATCAAAAGTATAGACTTATGGGTAGAATCATGTGTTTATATTTTATTATGTTTAGTAATGAAATAATTTCTTGTTTGAACAACCAAAAATTCTGATGTTCAATAATGTATTAACACTAAAATACATGTAATATCATATCTTGTAGATTTTATATTTATGAATTTATGAGTTTTTGGCATTCATCTAATTATTTTCTTTTGTTTAATTATATATAAACATGTTAATATTCTAATATGGATCAGTGACCCTAACACCTACTAGATACTTGACCCACATAAAACAAATTAGACATCTAATCTGGATCTAAATAGTTATGGACCTTCTCTATTTTACCTAAGAAAAACATTAGAATGGGGGAATATATGATGAAACTACTATATGATTAAATAAATATACAAATAGGAACTATTCAATATTATTTTATGGATAAAATGCTTCCTAGATTGTAAGATCTAAGACTAAAAATACATGCTTTTATGGTTATGTATAAATCTATGGTGGTTTTCCATTCAAGGTATTTTCATTCTTGGAGTTCTATCTCAGGTTGATTTTTTTTTTTTTTTGTTTGTTGTAATTCATAGATTTTAATTTTAAAATAAATGAATCATGATGTATGATAAATGTATTGCTTAGGAATTAGTCACCCTAAATTGTGTCTTATGTTGAGAAAATATTTGTTTAGGTAATATTATTTTAAGTTTTTTTTTTTTTTTTTTAATTCCTTAATCTAAGATGTTGTGTGTTTTATTGAGGATTTTATCTCTATTATTTAAATATGCTTCATCTACAATTAAGTTTGCATTGTAGGATTCTTATTGCACCCTTAATTCAAAATAATTATATGTTTCTAATAATTCCTTGATATAAAAGTGATAATTTTCTTCTAATAAACACCTTTTATGCATGATCAATGTTCTTTTTGGAAACTCATGATGTTATGCTAGCTAAGCTACTCATTATTGAGATTACTTTGTTAATACATAATTGTGGAATGTGAAGTTGATTACAACTTTCATTGATTTTTTTAATGAGTGTGGATATGACATAAGGTTGTTTGATCTTGGTTTTTAGCATATATAATATTTGGCATCATGACTTGATTATTTTTATTAGTTTGGTGACTTATAAGTCTTAATTCAAAACTATTGTAGATTTAAGAACTTACAATAAATAATCCAAAGATTGATATATTTTACATATAATTTTTTAGTGATTAAATAGTGAATGTACTTTTTCATTTTTAAATATATAGGGTTTTCCAATATATTCTAGTTCTGAACCAATTTATTGCATTTGGAATCACTTTTGAAATTAATAAATGGGTAGAAATGAAACTAATTATACGACAATTTAGGTATGGTGAATGGAAGATGATGCCTTCAACAAGTGTTATGGAACACATGTGCAACATGTTATCATTTAATAAATTTCTTGATGATTAACTATATGTCATTTTCTTGTATAGGTGATGACAATATTTGATGAATTAGAAGGATGATGATGCTTCACATGAATGGTATGAGATACCATCATGATGCAGCATCATTCTTGGATTTATCAAAGATTATTCTCATGTTGATACATGATTTTTTATATGAAGATAATTTTATTCTTTATTTTTATTAATAAAAATGCATTTATGTATGGTTGTGTACTTAGGAATGTTAAAGCTAAATAGATGGTGCAAATTCTTCACTTCACCTTGACTTTAAAATTATGAATTGATTTATGAGTTAGGATGAAATTATTATGACAAATTGAATGCTAAGTCTTGTGTCCATAATCATATAAACTTAGCATGTATTAGGAATGTTCTATTTCTTATTCAGGTACACTATAAATAATTTATTTGTGTTGCAAATATCTAGTTATAGTATGAATTGTATACACATGTTTCTATTTCTTACTATTGGTTCTACGTCTAACTTTATCATGAAGGATAGGTCCACTTTTAAATACTAGAGGTGTTTAGGGGATGTAAGGATCTATGAATGGAGGTAAGGGCTCTATTGATTCTCTCTATCTCCTTGATATTTGATCTTTGGTGCACATCTATATTAATTTTTGAAGACTTAATGAATGTCATAGATGGATGACTGTATGTATTGTATATTATTCTAAAATATTATATCCTAAATTATGATATATTATTGAGATGTATATAAAGATAAATGAAGTATTTATTTTGAAAACAATGTAACATGTTATTTTTATATGATTATAAAATTAGTTATTTTTTATACACTTTTAAAAACTTACTATTTCTTTAACATAAGAATAAATTTTATTTAATATATTTAGTATCGATTTATAAATTGGTTATGGTTTTGATTGTAAATGAAAAATAAATGTTGAATCACTTATTATACTTGGTAACATATTTTGAATGCATGATTTAATTCAATAAATGAATGTGTAATTTTATTTTATTAAGTGATATGAAAACATGCAGTTAAATTTAACTAAGTGAAATTGAAAACATTCGTATACATTGAATCTCATTTCATGAATGGTATATTTGATTAATGATTTAATAATTAATATAAGTTGGTTGTATTGGTGAATTATGTGTTAGGATTAGTTAATAATTTTTTATAAGGATAACTTCAAGCTGCATGGAAAATAATTTTTGGAGATTTTTTTGATACTTAGAAATACAATACCTCTATTCACATGAATTAGTTTCCTTGTTTAGGATTTAATAAATATTGTGTGCATAAAAATCTTGTTTCATGTGATATCATATGAAATATGTGTGAGGAGTATGTAATTATATTATACCATGATTATCTTTAAATATTTTTTGACTTCAATAATAGATATATAATATTCAACGTAGTTAAAATTGAAACATTTTTTCATTAAAAGTAGACTTTGTAGACTACATACCCACAATTTATTTATTTATCATGTTGATGACGTGAGAAATTTTGACATGATATGTTCGATCACATTGGTGTTTTCTAACTTTAATGGCTCAATAGACACAACATGGTTCTATGATTCTTAATGTATATTTCTTATATGGTGTATGTTGTAGTTGTATAAAAACACTATCATGAATTCATCTTGTTCTTAAAAATATTTTTATTACTTTTCCCACTTCATCACTATTTGGATACAATTATGTTATAATAGTCATGTATGATTACACTATATGTAATTGGGTATTTTAGAGCTTTCTCATAATAGCAATGTATTCAATAAGTTTATTTAATTAAAATCCAATAATTGAAAAACATCCAAATCATAGTGACTTGAAATTTATAATGATGGATTAGTTGTTGAAGTGATTGTGTTCAACTCTTCTTATAATTAACTAGGTGGGGACCATTATATTAATCCCTTTCCTAATATTAGTGTTAGCTAAGAGAGTGGGAAAGCCCACGTGAAAGTTAATATTGATTTAAAATAAGTTAAAATGACAAAAATTAGCATGATATAACTATATATAGTGAGATAGAGGAGAGGACAATCAAGGCAAGTATATAAAAATATTCCTACAATAGTTTTCAAGAAATAATTGTAACCTAGGAAAAAAAATTGTATCTTCACCAATGCACTATGAGGTGGTTTATGCTTGAAAATGAAAGAATAAAAATTAAATTGGAAATGATTTTCAAATAAAATAATGGATATCAAGCTCAAACACAAACAAATATCCATTATAAGGATGATTTTTGGACAATGATATGATATACAAGTGAATTTCACAATGATATATATTAGTTAAAAGGAAAAAATGGTAAATATAGACATAGAAAATACATCCTTAAAACAAGATTTGATAAAATTGATACAACTAAGTAGAGTGACTATCAAGAATAGTGTAGATAGCACTGTCATGCTTAAAAAAGAATTTTAAAAATGTAAAATTACTTAGGTCAAGACTAGAAAATAAAAAATATATAGTGGATGAGAATTTGGACAATGGATTTGTGGAAGACTATATAAAGTTATTAACCAAGGAATGGGAGGTGTAGATATGGACTATAAATATGGTTAGATCAAGCATTAGCCATGAAAATCAAGAAAAATGCATAAGAATGTAACAATCTAAGTCAACCTATTCAAACAAGGTATTAAAAATGATAATTAAGAGCAAACAAAAGAAATCATACACATAATACCTTCCCAAGAGCATCCCATTACCCAAATGTGGCTCAAAATATGATTTTACCCTTGATTTGGTGCTCAAGTCTTCAACAATGATTCAAAGATAAGCTCCTCCATCATCTCTTACTCACCAATGAAACTAGGATCATGATATGAAATCAATCTTGAAGCTATCCTATTGCAAACAAGGAATAATAAACAACACGCACAAATGGCATGTGGAGATAATTCTTCATAATAAGTTTACACAAATGAAGCTTAATCAAAGTAATATTGGCCCTCTTATTTATATATTATACAAATCAATCAGGATTAAGCATGAGAATCTATCTTGAGATCAAGATGTATGGCCATGAATTAATCTAATTATGTAAATAATATCCATAAATATGATCATAAATATTTGGAAAGAAGGGGCATTAAAGGGGCATGGGAGGCCATAATACTAATATTTATTACATTTATGGTTTATAGATACCACCCCATAAATGACCTCACTTAATGATGTAGATAATAGGAATTAATTTACAATAAATAAATGTTCAATAACTTCCATGAAATTATTACTTAAGATCATGATTTGGTTTAATTTTTCTAAGTAACATTAATAAATTTTTATACAATTCTCTGGAAATTGGTTGTACTTCATTAATCAAATTGGTCAAAATGTCATATTACTTGGTTGTAATTTTACTGAAGAGGAATTAAAATGAAATGTTATTTATGTATAGACCTCATCCCATTTAGGATGTTTTTGACATAAAATAATACATGCACATGTTGTGTGTTTCCAAATTAGAAGAAAAGAATGATCTAGAGCACCAAAATGCATTTTCATCATTTTGAATCAAAATGATTTGAGAAAAGTTAATAATCACATAAAAGGAATTTCCCCATTTAGGGATACATTAGCCTAAATTAGCACTTATAAATTACAATCTTGAACCATTTAGCATGTTTAAGTGATTTTGGCCCAAATTATGCATTTTCACAAATTTCAAGTAAGATTGACAATTTCAACACAATGGTGTTAGGAATTGGATGTCTACATTTTTCCCCTATTTAAGAAGGCATAACAAGACATTAAATGAATAAATATATTTTTAGAGAAAATATTTGTCAATAATAAGTTGAAAGGAAATGACCCATTTTGCCTCCTCAAGAGAACATATAGGGATGAAAGAGAATGATGAACTCTTGAAAGAGTGAAATTAAACCATGTGATAGATTAAATATATACAAGTTAATGCTCCCATGTATTGATTTCATAAATGATCAAAATATAATTAAAATATAATGGGCCCCATTGATAGGGGGAAGGGGAAGGATATAATTCAAAAATATAAGTGACACACTTTAAACACATCCAAAGCTAGGGTGCAAGTTGTGCACTTATGGAATGATCAATTCTGAGATAAGTTACACACTAAAATATTACCAGGATGAGGGAAAATATCCATATATCTTATAATTAAAATAAAAAGGAGAACATTGATCTAAAGATAGGAAATAATAATGTGCTCTAGTAGAGTAGATTTGATCAGTTGGAAAAGCAATTTGGCCCTACTAGGGTTAATTTTGATTACTGAAAAAGAATGGTGCTACCCCTATAAGGCTGAGTTGATTCAGTAGTTGGTACAGATGTTGCTCCCTAATAGATAAAATTGGAAGGAATAGCTCAATAATATAACATAATGCATAGATTAAAATATGAGTGTGTACAAACATAAATTCCATGATCTAATGACTAAAATAGTCATAAGAAACTAGGCATATGAGTTAGAAAAAAGTTGTACCCCTATAAGGCTAAATTTATTCAACACTTGGTACATATGTTATTCCCTAATAGGTAAAATTGTAAATCATAACTCAATAATATAACATAATTCATATATTAAAATATGAGTGTATGCAAACATAAATTTGATGATCTAATGACTGAAATAGTCATAAGAAACTAGGCATATAAGTTAGCACAAAGTGATGAAAGACATGAAAATAAGAATACATATGGATGAGCTGACCCATGATGCATCATATATCCAAGCATTACCTACATAGTCTAGATGGACCTCAAGCTAATGTAGTTCACCCAAAAGTAGGAGAAAATGGAATGAGGAATGAATAAAAATGATCACTGTTCGATTAGACTCATAATATATGCTAAGAGATACATGTTTTTCATAGAGTCATGTGCATGATAAGCCATTGGTACCTAGTTTAATTGTTGCACTTGAGAGTTGATCATTGGATCTAAATTGACATTGAGACTTGGATCTAAAGCACAAAGTGCTTTCTATAACAAAGTGAAATTATGCATCATAAGTATGAGGAACTTATAATGGAATTGGATTTCAATTATACTGAACTAATTCAAATATGAATTTTTATAACTAAGGATAATGATATAGAACTACCAAAAATAAAATTACAAATATTTACATTTAAACAAAGACAAAGAAAAAGAAAACATAAATGAACTAAACTTAGAATCAATATATGAACAATCATGACTTCAGTAGGAACAAGAATATACAAAAACAAAGCAAGAACAACTTAATAAACAACATGAAAACAAGATATGAATAATCAATATCCATGTGACTATCAATATGTTCATGGAAAATAAAACAAAAGAACAAGACCAAATAGCAAAACAAAAAAGACCAAGAAGAAACAAATAAAGGAACAAAAATAAATAAAGGAAAAGATATGAAAGCACAACAAAACAACAATAAAAATCAAATAAATACACACAAACAAGAGTTAGTTTGGTTTAAACAGAATTATTTAGGTACATGTAGTAGAGGCATTAAATTTTATAATAGCATAACAAGAATAAGGACACAAAGCTACCCTAAGTGATAGGGAAACAACACAGAAGAAATGGGAAAAAAGAAGAAAAAGGAGGTGTCTAAGCAAAATCTAGATGTACAAGACAAGTGGGCACTGCCTACATAGTTCCATGAATGCTAGATCCAACATGAACTTTAGGGCAAAAGCATTTCTCCCAAGAAATAGGATAGAATAAAAGTTAGGATACAAAGATAAGATTTATGTATAAAAAATGGGAAAATGGGCTCACAAAATGGTGAAAACATATAAATCAAAATGATTTTGAAAAATGAAAAGTGCATGGGATGATTACTTTAAAAATAGTAAGACCATGGAATAATTACTTACAAAACGGTAAGAACATGAAGAGATCAAGACAAACAAGAATTTAAAACACTATTTTTGTCAATTTTATCAGTCATTTTCTAATGTTTTTGGGTTTTTAGGATAGGCAACAGAAGTGAAATATGTAAAAAATGTCTAGGGAGCTACCTAAATGAGGACATGCACATCCACAATTAAGAGTTCAAATAATAGCTAAACTAGATACAACAGTCAATCATGAATATAAACAATGGAATAGGGAACCAACTAATCAAGGAGATGCTCATCCAAGATTAGGAGTCCTAATAACATCTAAACTTGGATACAATGGCCCATGCTCACAAATCAGTGAAGAAAAGGTCCTGTTAAGGAAACGATTCTTACCAAACATGAGCAAAATAAAACAATATGCAGTGTGAGATAAGTCTAAAGAACCATCCAACATGTAAAAATCTTGAGTGAAGGTATCTATATTCACTTGTCTAGAAGAAGATACAAAATATGTTCATGTAAATATGCTTTGTAGAACTAGCATTGAATGTGTTCATAATGCCTATGAGTCATAATCAATATCATAATTGGTCAAGGGATAAAATATTTCCATGTTACAATGGCCCAAGCTATGAAAAGAATGTTTCTCAAAGAGAATAGTCTAAAATGAATATGGTCCAAAAGAGGACAGTCCAGGGTGGGATAAAATGTGTTTAGAGTGCCAACAGTCCAAATTTTCCACTATCCAAAGTTAGAAAAAGAATATGGTTCTCATAAGAATGGTCTAGGGTAGGTCAAAACAAATAATATAGTCCATCGTGGGATAGTTTAAGATATAATAGTAGGAAAAAATAACTTTAGCATAACTTAACCACAAGTAAGGGGTCTCGTAGATAATGGTTCAAATGAATTTCAAGCATAGAACCTCTTAAGGTGCAAAATTTTCATGGGCTCAAGAAGTTATTCACCATTCAGAGTAGTGATTTGGTATACCCCTAATCTATACTTTGATGTGTTAACATAAGGGCCAAGCTAGTTGTGTTAGAACTTACCCTTCTTACATTCAACATTTGTGTTTTATTGTTCTCTTTCTAGACTAAATCACCAATTTCAAACTCTTGATGGATAATGCATTTATTTTAGTTTCTTCATAATTTATCTTAATAGGCCTACAAGTTTTCTAGGGTAGATAAATGCTTACCATTAAGAAGTTCTATTTATTATAACCTTGAGACTCTATATTCTTCATCATCTTCAATATGCTACAAAGATACTCATAATGAAGGTAACTCTATCTCAATCGAGATAATATATTTTGTGCCATAAATAAGGGAGTATGGAGTGGCTCTTGTAGGTGTTTGATGACTAGTTCAATAAGCCTAAAGTTTAGGAAAATTTTGTAAGTGCCAATTATGACCAACATCATTGACAATCTTCTTTAAAATGGCTACAATGGTCTTATTTGATGCCTCAATTTGTCTGATGCCTTAAAATTTATATGGTGTGGATTTATTTTTCTTGATTTATAATTATTTGTAAAGGTATTTAACATATATGTTTACAAATGATCTACCATTATCAGATATAATATGAGATGGTATTCCATATCGACAGATTATATGGTAATGAATGAACTTGGCTATCTACTTCTTGATGGCGTAATTGAGAGGAATAGCCTCAATCCACTTAGTAAATTATTTGGTAGTAGTTAAAATTTATTTATGGCCATATGAATATGTTGGGTTTATTTTCTCGATGAGATTGAGACCCCAAGTAGAACATGGCCATGGTGTTGTGATCGGTTTTAGTGGTAAGGAAGGTGTGTGTATCAAATTTTCATGTTGCTAATAAGAAACATACTTCCTTACATAATTACAATAAATTATCTCCATTTTTGGCCAATAATAACCTATTCTAAGAAACATTTTAGTTAAGACTATACTATTGGTGTGGGCCCCACACATTCCTTCATGAACCTCCTTGAGTGATAGCTTGGATTCTCCCAAAGATAAACAACAAAGTAGCATTCCATCAAAGCCTTTTCAATAGTGTGTTTCCAAGGAGGTTATAATGAGCTATGAAATGAAGGAATAGTTCTTTTTAGTTATTGGATAGGTCAAGTGGAAAAATGTTATCATGGAAATAGTTTTAAAAAATTGATACCAACGTAGTTCAGGTGGGTGATTAGGACAAGAAATGGTACGTAATCTTTCTAAATCTAGAAAAACATGTGCAAGCTATAGATTATTTTCAATAAGAAATTGATACTCTTTAACACTATTACAAATATAAATCATAAACTCAACTATTTTCATTACATCGATAGATCTGTTATTGGCTCTTGGTACTTGTTTAAACTGTAGAAATTTAAAATGAGCTTTAAGATTATCCATGATTTGCTTGTAAGTTAGAAACTTGACATCTCTAGTTTGATACTAATCAATGGTTTAATTGATATCAATTGGGAATTACCATAGACCCATAAGTGTTGAATATCCCACTATATGGTAAGATGAAGTTTTGCAATAAGTGCTTCATACTTAGCCATATTATTCGTATAATGAAAATTGATATGAAATGCTTTGGGAATAAGGTCCCCTTGTGATGTAATAAAAAATATGTTGGCTCTAGATCCAAGATAAGTGAAAGAAACATCAAAATATACTTTCCATTATTTAGGTTTATGTTATACTTTTTTCATTGTCATGATATAATAATATGGAATGTTGAATTTGAGTGGTTGAGTGTCTATAATAGGGACTTTTTAAAGTTAATCAACAATAACCTGCCCCTTGATAGCTTTCTAATTATCATTCTCAATATCAATTTCACTTAATATCATGACCCATTTAGCCATACTTCCTATGAGAGATACTTTATATAATATAAATTTGAGAGGACCCACCTTAGCAATGGTAATTATTTTATTATTCAACATATAATCTAGAAGCTTTTGGGAAGCAAACACCATAGCCAAACATGGCTTCTCATTAGGTGTATAATTGTGTTTATAAGCCACCAGTGTGTGGATTAAAAAAATATATTGCATGTTTTTTACCTTGATCATCATGTTAGGCTAAAATTTCCCCTAATACATGCCCAGTCACTAAAATGTAAAGAAGCAATGGTTGTCCAAGTGTTGATAGTCTCAAAACTGGTATATTAACCAAATATGTCTTGAGATTCATAAATGCTAATTGAAAATATTTGTCCAATTGAAACTTGAACCCTTTCTTCAAGAGATAAGTAAATGGGTGGCACTTATCTACCAGTTGAGAAATGAACCTATAAATAGACTGGATCTTTCCTTTCAGGTTTTAGAGTTGTTTAAGATTTGATGGGGGAGGCATTTTAATAATTACCTTAACCGTAGCAGGGTTGACTTTGATCCCTCTTTGTGATTTAATAAACCTTAGAAATTCCCCTAAAGTTAATCTAAAGACACATTTATTAAGAGTAATGCATACTTCATAATCACGTAATCTTTCAAAGATTCTCCATAGAAAGGATGCCTAACACATGTTCTTGATTTAGCTAAGATGTCATCAACATAGTCCTCAGCAATATTGTGCATCATGTCATGGAATATGACATTCATATCACATTGATAAGTGGCTCCAACATTATTAAAGACAAATGACATGACTTTATAATAAAATGTTCCCCATGGAGTGTTGAATGTGGTCTTATGTTGATCTTATTGGGTTATCTTGATCTGATTATATCTATAAATTGCATCCATGAGGGATAGCATCTCATACCCACTAGTAGATTAAAAAATCATGTCAATGTTGGGTAGAGGAAAATCATCTCTAGGGAATGATTTGTTGATATCTCTGAAATATGTACAAAGATGTATACCTTGTGGATTTTTGATGACTGGAACTATGTTTGATATCCATTCAGAATAGTCTAGTGGTCTAATGAAGCATGTTCATAATAATTCCCCCAATTCTGATTTTACCAATAGAGTGATGCATGTATGCATCTTCTTCAATTTATATTTAACTAGGTTTGCATCTAGATGAACAAGGAAATACACAACCAAGTAAGGGTTTAATCATAGCATGTATGAATATGCCCATGCAAAAATATCAATGAAATCCATCAAAATGGATATAATGTGTTAACATTTTTCTTCGGTAAGGGAAGCTCTAAGATAAACAATTTTGGTATCCTCATATGTTCCTAGGTTCACTTAAACAACATTTTCTACAAAGAGTGTATAACCATCTTTAAGAATAGGAGGAAATGTGTGGTCATATTCATATTATTCAACTATAATTTCTTTTTATTCCTCTCAAATCTCTAGATAATGTGATGAATCTAAATCCACCACATCAAGTAATGGCCAACTAGCAAAAATCTTAGGAAAGTCAAGAGTGAGATGCTCAAATGCTTGTTGTTGTTCTGACATGATGTTAGTACTATCTATAGAGGTAGGACTTGATGGACCCTATGTGTCCTTTGGGAATTAGAAAGCTTTCCCATCTAAGAGTACATGAAATAGGTTTTCACTCAAGGGCTTGTTTTTATCTTTAACTTTTTCGTAATCAATGAGATCCTCAAAGAGGTTTTCACCTAAAGATATTGATGTTTTATCTTTATTATGACCAATAAATTTTTCTTGTTCTCCAGAATAGCTAGAAGGATCTAATGAAAAAACAAAGCCTTGTTTGTGATCACCAATGGAAAATCCATCTCTAAGGCTCATATGTTATGTAATTGATTCTTCATTATGGAATTCATCCAGGTATACAACCAGACTTTATTGGTCCCAATCAATGAGTTTACAATAGAAAAGGCATAGGGAACAATGGGGTGTTAAGGACATAATGACATTTGAATCAAATAAATCCAACTCAAAAAGTGAATTAAAAAGGCTATAATGGGATGCTACATCACTTTTATCAGTCTCATCATTAGTCCATTTTGAACAATCACCATCGAAAGTCATGAGGTCAACCCCAGGTGTTATAAAACAAAGACCATGATATAAATTAGGTTTTCTATCTGATAAAGGTTCTAGGATTCCTTATCCTCATGGGCCAAGGCCTTTTCTTGTATAATCAACATTATCCATGATCCAAGTAGTGATAGGATATTTTAGATTCTAAAAATTATCAACAATGCTATCAGAATATAACTAATCTCCTTCAGTGAAAGCCTCTTGATCTTATTTTGGAAAAGTAGTAGGTACAAATACCATAGGTGTTTTCCTTTCTTATTTCTTCTATTTCCAAATCAATTTTGTTTTATTAAATCTTTTGGAAGGTTTGGGTTTACCAAATGTTTGATGAGACTTAGGCAACTTAACAACATGGAAGGCATCTTTAAGACAATATGTGTAAATGTCCACATATTATATAACAACTTATTTTGTAAGATTTATGGGAAATAAATCAGCCAAAGTGGAAGTAAGGTCATTATGGTTGATATAATTAGTTTTTGGTGGATGTGAAACTATTTCCTTATTTTTATTTGTAGTAAATTTGTAACTACGATAATAGTTATGATTGAAGAACTTAGCTTCCAAATGTTTGTAATACTAATAAGGTTGCAGATCAATAGGAATGGTGACCTCGATCCCATTCTGTGGAAACTTAAAGCACTGATTCAAGGTGGATAGAATGTCCTATACTTCATGAATCCAAGGATGACCAAGAAGTATGTTGTAAGGCAACTCAATATCCATAATATATAACAATGTGAGATGGGATATAGACCCAATATTGATTGGCAAATAAATGGTACAAGAAGACTCCCTCTCAATATTGTCATAAGCCTTTATGGTGATCATCTCTAGATGAATGTCCTTTGTAGTGTAACCTAATCTCTATACTAGTTTGAGAAAGACTATGTTCAGGCCTGAACTATTGTCTATAATAACCCACTTGATATTATGGTTTTAAATGATAACCTTAATATATAGTGGCTTATTTGGATGGGACCAAGTGTAGACATGTCTTTTTAATCAAATGTGAGCTATCAAAAAAAGGAAAGTGTCCAAGTAGTGTTTGAAACTATTTAGGATTAATATCTTTAGTAACAGTTGATTTTTGTAAAAGGTTATTCAAAATAGTTCTATGGACATTAGATGTATGCAAGAGATCTAAAATAGAAATATGTGTAGGGGTTTTACTCAGTAGGTCTGATAAACTATAAGGCTTTTCAATATTAGGATGAGATAGTTTAGCCTTGGTTGACACAATATTTGGATTTGGATCTGATGGCACAATGTTCATTTTGGTTTCTATGGTAGAAGAAGAGGGTGAAGGGCCTTGAAGAGTAACTTGTGAGTATATAGTTATGATTTGATAATATATAGGTGGAAAGGAGCCATTCTAATTACTAGATGAATTCAAAGGGCCTTAGAGAGTGACTTATGGGTTTCTAGATGCATTGGAGTAATTTTGAGTTGATGAGGAACCATTATAATTAGAGGAAAGATGATGTTCATAAATAGTAACTTGTGCAAATAGAGGAACAATAAAATTATGAGTGATCAATTTGGTGTTACTTGAGGGAGAGGGCACTGACCTTATAAAAATGGGTCTACTACTTTGAAGAGTACAGCATGGCTCATGGGTTTTAATAGTAATAGTGGAAGTGTGATTTGCAAAAATGCATCATATGGTATTGTTGTAGTCATACAGCATGTTGTTTTAACCTAGGTTGCTATCATGGGTATTATGATCCATATTATGATCATGTTGATTATGGTTTGACTTTGAGTCTGATTCTACCACTGATTCTATCCTTGGTTCTGATTATCCTTGGTGTTTGTTTATTATGTCAAGGAAATATATATTTGTAGATGCCTATACCCTGATCAGTATCCTTCGAAGCAATCTTGATCTCAACTTCACCACTCTCAATAAAATATTCAATAAGGTGATGTAATTGGGAATAGTGATAAGTATTGTGACTAATAACATGATGAAAGTTACAACATTCATTTTCCATATACCAATCTATTTTGGGTTGATCTATAGGAAATGGCCTTGGTATAGGCTATATAATTAGGTTAGCTACTATGATATTTTGAAATACTAACTCAATAAGGTCTCCAAGTTTATTGAAGACTCTGAATTGATTACGGAATGTCCTTCATGGAGAAACTCTTTGTAAATTAGTTGGTGGATTAGGTGGAGCTAATTGTACATTTGGAGCTCATGGGGCTTGTACCATTTTATGTGTCTTGATTCAGTTACTCCATTCCCTACCATGTTTTTGTTCTTCTTGAATCCCTTAGGAATTTATGTTGCAATAGTTTGACTAAGAGATTAGGTCTATTTTTATGTTTGACTCTGTCAATAAATCTTGATAAGGCCTTTAGCAATAAGTGCCTTCTCAATCTTCACACCCTTATCTAAGATTTCTTCAAATATGTTTATGTAATCAATCCACAGATTGTGCACCACCTCAGGGTATAGGTTTTGTGAAAAAAAATATGCCAACTATTTGTTTGGTAAATTATGTTGAAAGTGACCAACTAATGATCTCCACCTATATAGATATGCTGCAAATCTGTCTCCATCTTGTTATTTAGATTTACACAAGTCAACAATGGTTAATTCATGTTTAATATTATAAGAGAAGTGGTTGATGAACTTTTTAGATATATCATTCCAATTAATAGCCAATCCTTTGGGTAACTTAAGAATCTAGTCTAAAGCTTGTCCTACTAAACTTGAAGAAAATAATGGAAGTAAGAAAATGCTACTGTAAGCTACCTCTTGGAAAAACATAAAAACTGATTGAATGTGTTCACAAGGGTCTCCCTTTCCTTTGTATTTGTAAAATTTGGGTGACTCAAAATGAGGTGGAAAGGGGACTTGGAGAATACTCAAATTCAATAGATATGGACATATCTCATTGAATTTGTACTTCTTGATTATATTTCCTATCTCCAATTGTGACACAATCTCTTTCATGGAATTTCACTCTTACATGTTTGGTGCATTCAAGGGTGGAACATAATTTTTTTGGGGTGGTATGTGCCCCTGTTACATGTATTTTTTAGGGATGTACACCCTATGAACCATGACTTTATTTTGGTTTGCTCCTTGAGTCGAATAAGCAAGTCATTGATTTCTAGGTTGATTAACATTCTTTGAAGTCAGCCATCTTGAATTATATGTGTTCTATTAATTTTGGGGAGTCTGTGGTCTATTCACTAAAGTATGTGTTGGTTGAGATTAATTAGCCAAATTAGTTTGGATAATTTCTTAAATGTGAAATAAATGTTTTGGTCCTTGGTTTTACAAAAGAATAAGAGATTCTTGATGATTAAAAAAAATTATGCTCTTTGTCTAGCGAAGCATGTTATGAAACCTCCTGGGACGTAGGTTGTTCAATTAATACATTTTAATCCATCATTGTTGTGTTCTCAATTAAATTTTGTGTTGGTTTAACCACATTCCCTTGTTCTTTGGAAGTGTCGTATATTGAAGTGAAAATTAAAGAGTCTATCAAGTCCATGATAAATTGGTCTACATATCATTGACTTATGTTTTTGATCTTGGTGATAATATCTTGATCTTTAGGTTTTGAATCTATGAGGACTTCATTTCCTTTGCTATAAGAAGCAACATTTGTTTTTATAATATTAGGAATGAATTGTTCTCAATGTTGTTCTTCTACCCTAACCAAAGTATGTAGTTGTTCTATAGGAAATTTTGATGGCAATCTCTAGTGCCTAATTCAGTCAACCTTAGGATTACTTTATCCTTGTCCTCTTGGGGACGATATTCCAAATAATATTCCTTAGACCCTATAGTTGTGGTAATGTCTTTAAAAACCACAAAAGTGTCTTGACCATCATAATAGTGTTCCTCCTCATAGGTAGGGCCATAATATACCCCACTATATAAGTGTATCTTTGAGTCATGTTTAAATTTTTTTTTCTTTACATTTGAAAACATTTATAAAATGGTTTACAAACATTAACAAGGTATGTGTTTTGATTTTCTCCAAACAAATGAAAAGGTAAGAAAGAGACTATAATAAAAAAGAGGTGGCGTAGTACCACACCAATAGAATAATTGTTCATGAAATTACTCAACATTAGGTAGGGTTGAAATCATATAAATTAGATACTGTATGATAACTCAAAGACCTAAGTGTAAAATAGTACACCAAATGTAGGCTTAGAGATACATCAATATGATAAAATCTATTTCAACTTTGATGAGTTATTAGTAGAAAATTATAATAAATCCCTTTTGATTAGGAAGGTGACAATGTCATCTAAGAAACTCAAGATGTAAAAACATGCAAGAATTCTTAAGTATAAGACTAATACCAAATGGGCATCACAGCATTGTCACATGGTAATAGTAGGTAGAATAAAATGTGTTTTAGAACTTAGAGCATAAGCAACGTGATAGATGATCTATGTTCACAATGATCAGATAATGATGAGTATATAAATGGCCTTCAATCCAAATGGAAAATTGAACCCCAATTAACTCAAACAAAGTGCAAATAGTAAAACCAATTAACACATCAACATAGAACTTAGAAAGGTTTAATTCTAAATTCAAATTATCAATGAAGGACTATTTGGAAAATGGTTTAGACTCAAATGTGTAGCATAATTGAACTATTTAAACAATACAAACATAATTTTAGATGAGGATATGAATAAGGCAAGGGATGATTTAGATTTTACTAGCATAATGCCTCCTTGTTCAAGAAATAGTGGACAATAAATGTGTTTGTTTATGACATGTTTTATTCACAAACATGTTTTTAGGCATAAATCAAGACCAAACAAGTAAAGCAAAATTTAAATGCAACTAAGTAAATTTTCCTAAACCCTAAACTAACAAGGTTGCATCATATTGTTAAAATCCATCTATATACATAGTCTTAGGAGGATTTTAATTGTTAATTCAAAAATAAAAGTGCATGAATTAGTAGGTTTTTTACACCCCCTCCTCCCAAGAGATTTCATAGTGACATGAACTTTTGGGCTACTTTCCCTGCATCAATAGTATGATTGTGATGAGTGGAGTTGGTCTAAAACTTAAATTTTTGACCATCTAAATGGTCCCAAGCATGTATAATGCTAGATATGTCTCACATCAATTGATTTCATATAGATTAACTTACGATATAAGGGTAT
Source organism: Torreya grandis (assembly GCA_037957365.1). Taxonomy (NCBI): domain Eukaryota; kingdom Viridiplantae; phylum Streptophyta; class Pinopsida; order Cupressales; family Taxaceae; genus Torreya; species Torreya grandis. The sequence goes on along the minus strand of JARHVA010002151.1, from coordinate 1,239,021 downwards.
ATTACTTTGCATATTGATTCCATATATGTACTACTTAGTGGAATCCCTTGGTTAACTAGACCTGACTCAATTTTTTGTTACAAAAAGAGAGGTTATCTACTTAAAACCCTGGCTCTCATAGCATGTGTACCCTAATTGATATACCTCACCATGGAGAAGGGTTTGAAACAATGCTAGGAGATGAAAGATGAGATCAAATCCTCCCTAAAGAACTCATGAAGAGGATATGAACTCCACTCCACAATCTAAATTGCATAAAAATAAAACTAAGTGTAAAGACTTTAGAGGTTGTTTTTAGATCACCCAAGCCATATGTGTTTTGGGGAGAGCCTAGATAAATTTGTTTTCACACCTTGGAAAAAAACATAATCATAATGAAAATGCATTTTTGATCACCCAAGTTCCCTATAGGGGATGGTTGAGAGTATACATGCACTCTTTATTTCTTCCAATGAATAGACAAGCAATAATTGATCTAGCATAAAACAACACAAATTTAAAAACTTTTGAAATTTATGTGAATGTTAGTTTTATGCACCAAATTGAAATGTTGAGTGAAATTCTTGGCCCCTTGGCCTTAGTTTACAAAAAAATTGAAAAAAATTCACAAAAAAATTAAACAAACCATCGAAGTTCCTTTTAAACACCAAAGGGAAGGTTCAAAACTTAAGTCATGCTCAAATTTTACCACTTTTCCATGTGGGTCCTTTAAGTTTAGAGACTTTCCCCTAATTTGAACCATAATTGATAATGAATGAAGCAAGTTTTGAAATCTTGTTCTCATGTTATCTATTTTTAAAACATAGAGATTGATGTTGGTGAATGTGACTAATGCTGACTAAAATAAGACCAATGTCAGTCATAAAATAACTAATGATAGTAAAAAATGATTAATAATGGTCACCTATGAACCCTTAGTCAAAAAATATTTTTGACAAAAAACACTTGTTATCCTAAGGTTAGTACAAAATCTCTACAAAAATTTCTAGATTAGGTAAATAAATTTTAGATAGAGACTTATAAACCAAAATAACTAATTATAATTTTGAGAAAAGCTCTAAAATGTTATTTTTAACCATGTTTTTTCTTGCAACCTAACTGATGTCGATTAGCTTAGACTGATGTCAGTTACACAAAACTGATGTTGGTCAATATAAGACTTATATGTCAACAAAAAACATCAAGAACATGGGAAAAATAAGATAAAATTGATTTTGAAGGATTTTTAAACACATTTTAGATTCTCTAAGATTGTTAAAGTGTCTTGATTACTTTAGTGGGTTTTATGTCCCATTGGGCATGCCAAGATGTAGAGATGGATTATAAATATAGATAGATCAAGCATTAATCATGAAAATCAAGAAAAAATCATAAGAACATAACAATATAAGCTAACATATTCAAATAGGGTTTTGAAAATGACAATTAAGAGAATATGAAAGAAAGCATACACACAATACCTTTTCCAAAACATCTTGTTACCCAATTGTGGCTCAGAATGTGATTTTCTCCTCGATTTGGTACTCATGTCTTCAATAATGATGCAAGTCAAATTTCCTCCATCATCTCTTACTCACAAATGAAACTAGGATCATGATATGAAATTAATGGTGTGCCTATATTGAATTTATCCTATTATAAATTAAACATACTAAAAAACACAAACAAATGGTAAGTGTAGATAATTTTTCATAATAAGTTTACACAAATGAAGCTTAATCAAAGCAGTTTTATCCCTCTTATTTATAGATTTTCCAAATTGATCAGGACCAATCATGACCATCCATATTGAGATTAAGATGTGTGGTCATGAATTAATCTATATATTTAAATAACATCCATAAATACCCTAATAAATATTTGGAAAGAATGGGCATTAAAGAGGTATGAGAGGCCATAATCCTGATATTTGTTACATTTATGGCTTATGGATGCCACCCCATAAATGACCTCACTTCATGATTCATATAATACAAATTAATTTCCAATAAATAAATACTCAATAACTTCCATGAAATTCTTATTTAAGCTTATAATTTGATTTAATCTACCTAAGTAAGATTAATCAATTTTTATGCAATTCTTTAGAAATTGATTGCACTTCATTAATCAACTGGTCAGAATGTCATATTAATGGGTCATAATTTGAATGGAGATGAATTAGAAGGTAATATTAGTTTTGTATGGATCATCATTCCATTTAAGACATTTTTGACACAAAATAACACATGCACGTGTCATATGCTTCTGAATTAGAATAAAAGAGTGATCCAAAGCACCAAAATGCATTTTCATCATTTTGACTCGAAATGATTTGAGAAAAGTTAATAATCACATAAAATGAATTTTATAATTTAGGGATACATTAGCCTAAATTTTCACTTTTAAATGACAAGCTCGAACCATTTAGTGCATTTGAGTGCTTTTGGCCTAAACCGTGTGTTTTCACAAATTTCAAGTAAGATCAATAATTTCAACAAAATGGTCTTAGGAATTGGATGTGTATAGGAGGAAAATAAAAAATTATGTGATTAAGGTGTCCATAATATTTTTATATTTTTATTTATTTTGTGTTATCTCTCTTGTTAATAATTATTTTTTTGTTTGTATGAAATATGTTTGTTGTCATATGTCAACGATTTCTCTTCTTGAAATTTAGAATGTCATGGTTTGTAGTATGATCTAATTAGATATTTTTTGATGTTATAAATACTATCTTAATGTTTTAAGAGGGTTTTTACCATTACAAAAACCCATTTTTAACCATAAATCCAAAAAACATTTATAATAGTGGTGAATGTTTGAAAAACACATTTTATAGCTTTTACATACTTCTTGGCATTTAACTAAAATATAATTAAACTTACACAATGAAACTTATGATTTATCTATGTAAAGTAAAATATTATATTAAACACTTATAATTTTAAGTATTAATATATTTATACATCACATGAGTTATGCATACATAAATGACACTTCCACACCCTTATCTTCTATCCTCATGCTTGATATGGGTTTGACCTTCTTGATTTGCTATCATTCATGTTATCATCAAATTGGGCACCCTAGGAAATTATATGAAATTCCTTCAATTTGATGCAACATTGAATCATCCCTCAAGTTTCTAGGAACTTAATAAGAGAGATGAGTCTCTAGGATTGAAAAGGGCTATCTCCTTGAATTCTTCTCTAAATGTCTATCACCTAATCTAATGTTTGTTCATAAAAATATTGAATGGTTTGCATAAAATAGAAAAAATATGCTAAGAGGTGATCTGCCAAGAATTTTCTCACCAACTCTCACACTTCTACTGACTAACAATGTTTCCCAAGACTAATTCCATGCATTGAAAGAAACTAACATAGTGTTTCAATGTGAAGGTAACATGCTTGAGACAATCAACAAGATAATCAACCTAAGGGGAATATTACACACCATAGATATAATTACATACTTGAAAGAGAGTTTAATATATTCAACACACTTCACATGACCTATTAACATCAGCATCTTTGTTCAAACATGAAGGATAAAGGGAGTAAGGATGATGATATTACTTAGCTCTGATATACATCACTCATATACTCAGACAAAAGTTAACAACTCTAAATTGGTCTTATATTAAATGTTTAAAAGCAAAGTGTAATGTCATTTTATTAGGGATTCACCATACCAAAAATGTGGTTATCTGCAATGGTCGAAATGGCTCAATTTATAGAACTTTGGGGAAGAGAGAGAGAAGAGAAGTTGAAGATACATAAGGACATGTGTGATTAACATGAAATTCAGTTATAGATCCATGAGAGAGATGGATGAGTGAGCCATGCCATGTAAAGAGTCTTACTTATCCAAAACAAGTCATGAGAATGGTGGCAAGTCACATCAAACCTTCAAGAGTGGCACAAGAAATTGTTTCTATCAAAGATCATGCATGAGAGTTTGAAACTAAAAATAGAAAACTTGACACATCACACTATTGGAAATCATGATGACATTAAGAAAATGCTCTTTCTAACTACTAGTTATCTTTTGTATACCTATATTTGTCAATTTCATAGAAGTAATGACTCGAGTTGTCAACCTATCCATTTTTTTTACTTTGTCTACTCTCATGTTCTCACCACATCTTTTGAATAACAACAGCTATTTCTTGTAGTTTGAAATTGATTTTCTATGGGCCGTCACCTTTTGGGTATTTCGTTTGGACTTTTTGTATTGACCCTTTCTTGTAGACAATTTTCTTTCAAAAATTCATCAGAAAATATTTCTGAAAGAATTCATATCTTTGAGATCTCTAGTTTTATCACAAAAAATGTTTGAAATAAATGGACCTTAGCACCTTTTTAATTTTTTTGAAATAATTCTTGAGATAATTTATCTGAAAGAATTCCTTCAAACTTTTTCTTTGGCCTTTCAAAAAATTGTAATGGTCCTTCAAAATATTTGTTTGGTCCATTTTTATGTAAAAGAGCCCTTCAGACTTTTTGTAATGTACCCTTCAGACTTTTTGTGATGTACCCTTCAGACATTTTGAAATGGGCTCTTTCTCCGCAATATTTCCTTTAGAAAAGTTGAAATGGACCTTTTCTTGACAGAAGATACCCTTCAAAAAAATTAAAGTGCCCTTCGAAAAAATTACAAACATACCCTTCAGAAAAGTTGCAAGGGTCCCTTTTGGCTTGAAGATATATTTTAGATAAATTGTAAAGTACCTTCAACAAAATTGTGTAGATAATTTGTCTAAAAGAATTTAGCAAATCTTAAAACAAAAACCCTGAAAGAATGCCTTAAAGGCTTAAACAAAGACCAAAATGAGCTTTTTGAATAGAGAAGACTTGGTATATATGTCGGCTTTGTCAAAGACCATTTCTTTTGAAGTGAAACTAAGTACTAGACTTGGCCAAATTTGAAAGGCGTAAACTTGGGGTTGCAATTTGACCAATAATTCAACTATGGGAAATCCATAATTTATGCCTAGATGTTTCATTAACATAGTCAAACTATCTCCAAATCATCATATTAATATTCCTATATTTTAGATGATTCTGTTGTACTCAAATACCTATTAAATTTTGTAGGCATAAAAATCTAATGTAAATAGCCTTATGCCAAGAAATGATCATTTTTAAAATTAAAATAATCTTTATGGGTATTCTTACATGTTTCAAATATTGGTAGCATTATAAACTATTTAAATTTTCTAATATAGATACACAATAAGTCTAAGCCTATTTCCCTATCTATAATCCATCAATAAATTAATAAGCAAACCTAATCTAACATGCACACATTCAAAAGCATTGTCTTAATCCTCCCAAATAAAAAATTATTCAAAATATGTAGGCCCTAATAAAGTATAAAACACCTATCCAAACCATGTTTTCCATATTCAAGAGTCAAAATTTAGATTACAAGTTGAATTCATTAAATAAGCACCATTGTAGACATACACATATGGGGAAAACTATGTATAGTTTGACTTCTCTCCTTAGATTATTAGATGTGTATTTTAAGATTGGTCACTTATTATGGAATGGTTGAGGTCAACTCAACCCACCTTTCTTCCCATTATTTAGTCCTAAACCTAGTCTCTAAATTGGATATATGTATTAGAAGTGAAAGAGATGTGTTTTATGTATTTGTGAAGAAAGTGGGAACGTAACATCATATAGGAAGACCATTTTCAATGATGAAAAATGGTTTATTCCAAAATAGCGAGGCATAATTCATAGAGACAAATATGGGGAAAAAAATCCTTTGTACTTATGCAAGTGTCCATATCCTAATGGACTTATCAAGGTAGATCTAAACACTCATATTACTAATCTGATTGACATCTGATCTATTTTTAGCCCCTTCTTTCATATACACACAGGCTTAGTTCTACATAGAAGATTAATAACCTAACTATCTGAAACCCTTAGGTCATCACCATTTATTTTAATTCATGATTGCTCAATCATACATTAGTTTAACATTCAAATTTATGTATAATTACAATATATCAAAAAATCTAAATAGTGTAAAATTATATTTGATTAGATTGCATCAATCCAAAATTAGGAAAAAAAAATTATAAAACCTATTCATATAATAAACATGTCAAACCATAGGCTTTTCCTTAGGGATTATTATTTATTTATAGGGTTTTAATTTTTTTACATTATAATTTCTGACCTAATTTCTAAGTTCCTGTTGGGAAATATGAACCCAACTCCGGAAGCACACAATTGATTACCAACTTCAAGCAACTTAATATGCGGAATTAACCAGAATCAACAAGTAACTAGAATTCAGAATAACACAGAATATGAGAGACAATACACAACTTGTATTAATAAATCTTTCAGAAGGAAATACAACAAAGGAGACTGCCACAGTTCTTCTTCCTTACACACCTCTAGGGCTGCCACACCTCTAGGACATAAACAGTAAATCTTCCCTCAAAGCTCTCTCTACTAGGTCCCAACACCCAACTCAAACATAGAGTTGGTGTTCACCTTACACCTGTGCTCCACGCACTCCACAAGTGCTCCACGCACTCCACAAGTACTCAAAGTACTTCAAGTAGATCTCCCATGAACCCGCAACAACCTGCAATTCAACAGACCATACTTATGGAAGGAACTGCCTTGCCTTCCTCTTAGCTCTACATGTACTCCACGTACATACCAATGAGTACACACCATACTCCAAGTAGATCCTGCCTGATCCTGCTCCCTGTTGTGTTGCTGTCCTATCTGATATCCAACTTACAGATCAATAATGGTTCTGCACACCTGTGAACCTTGACCTTGCACACACACACACCTACAGATCAACAATCTTACTTACCATGTAGATCTCCTATAAGCCATGCTCACCTGATGACCAAGATCATACATACATGAAGAATCCAGCTGACTCTCCAATCCAGCACCCACCTTGGCACTGCTGTGGAACTACGAGGAACACCCTTGCTCACCTCACACACAGAAGGAGCTAGCTTTGCTCAACTCAAACTAGAACACTTTTACAATACAACCATGAGTCTATTATATAGAACTCATCCAAACAATAATTAGACTCCTAGTACAATAATTAGATCTACAGCTCTTAGTCTATAATTAGCACTAAGCATGCAAACACTTGGTTCGTCAACCAACTGCCCATAATAAACTCGCAGTTGAACCACACAGGTGACCGACGCCGGTCCCTGTCCGCCTGGAGGTCGCCGATGCCGACCGATCTCTGACCGACGCCGGTTACTCTCCTACCCTATCCTGCTAACGTCGGTTGGCCTGACCGACGCTGGTGTCTCTGACACTCAGCAACCCTTCTACACCCTCCTCCGTGTCTGCATCAGTGAAGCTTTTAGCTCCACAACCTAACAATCTCCCACTTGGAGATAAATAGATGCATTGTACCTGTACCTATACTCCATCTAATCTATTTCCTGGTTTGTATCCCTCTTCAAGCTCCCACTTGAAGACTAACCACCACACATCCCGTGGTACACCTCCTGTCATCCGAGTACCCTGCCACATCTGAACCTACAAACACATGTAGTGAAGTCCTGACCCTACATAGCACGAATCCCTACTGCTGGTCCCTCTCAAATACTTGAGAACTCACTTCCTCAAATTGGCTCCTAACTCTCTGACAGCTCCCACTGCATGGGAAAACTCAGGTCTATACCAGACCTCATGTGATTTCAGACACTGTACCTGTCCAACCCTTAGTGTGCTCCGACTCTACATCCTGAACCTCGCCAACACCTGATTCACATCAGCTCCCACTGGAGACAAAATCTACTTGTGATCTCCATGTCTCTCATGTCAAAGAATTTTGCTGCTCCAAACTCCTCATGACATGCCACTGAACTAATCTTACCCTTAGCTCAACAAAACCCTGTATGTCTGAACCTGTACCAAGCTCATCCTCGACATATAGCAACAGAATGATGTTGTGACCATCATCCACCTGGTAAGTCAAACATAATGGTTATACTGACATTGACTAAAGTCCTGCTTTGTCATCCTCCTGGTACCACCTGTTAGTCCTATCCCACTGTCCTGCAGCTTCCTCAAGACCATATGCCTGGTCTTCCGTCTCATGTGTCCATTCTATCTATTCTTCAACTAAGGAATCCATTCGTCTCTGTGCTTTCGCACCGGCTGGCAACCCTACCAAAACTCTCGTTTGGTTTTGCATCATATCCCTTCCATGCTCCCACCTGTTTCCTGGATCCTTCCTGCTCTACAATTAGCAACAAGTATAAAGAAGAGGAACAACAAATTTGAGGGCCTACTTACATCTTCAGTCCTCCATATGGGTGTTTGAGATTCCTTGATAGAGTGTTGTCCACCCAAAATCCGTTACAGTGACTGACCTCGATCACTCCATAGTCTGCATCTGACAGACATCGGTTTCCATGTGTCTGTCCCTGACTACCAACCCTGTCGATGTTGGTGTCCCTGTTACTGACGTCGGTCCTACTAACCGACGTCAGTCTTACCCTGCCCGACATCACCGGCTTTGGTCTGCACATGACCGACATCGGCACCTGTCTATTCGATGCCGGTTCCTCCTGACCGATGCCGGTATCTGTGTTCGCCTATGAGTGATGACTTTTTACTCGCGAGCTCCTTTGAATCAATCTCCATGTCCAAACTGCCCTGCTCAGAAGTATCCAGCACCATCCACTGGTTTCTGTCTGCCATCTCCTCCAAGAACACCAAGGCTTTCCAGTTCTTAAGCCTGTCAAATATATCTGTCTTCCGCTTAAGAACATGCATCTCCTTCCTACTCATGTGACCAAGCCTACGAAGCCATGTCTCCGCTACAGAAGAAGAATCAGTAATATAAACAAGTAGATAAAGAGTACCTATTTTCTTACCACCAGATAATTCAAGTGTACCTGCTGTGAGAGTTCTTGTGCATCTCTCATCACCCAATATTTTTGAAGAAATTAGCCATATCTCCAAACCTAGGACCTGCATGACCTTCATCATCACCTGTGTGTTGGCTGCCTGCAATTTCAGCTTCACTTCCCCTTTACCAATTCTTTGGCAAGGCTCACCAGCTCCTCTACCTGGGGTTGCATGGACTCTACCTGGGGTTGCATGGAAAGAGGCAACCGAATCTTTTGTCCAAGATTCAACTTTATCCAAGAAACCTGCCAACACATCCTGTGCAACAACACCTACTACATCTGTATCTTCAGTTTCTTCATGCTGATCTGCTACCAACCAACAATCTTCTTTTACCTTCTCTTTCTTTCCATGGGACCTTAAGTGACCATCTGTGCTTTTCAACTCCTCCATTCTTAGCTTACTTTGATCTGTCATTGCTCTACTCCCACTCAATCAGAAACCCCTGAGAGTGCCCTGTAACCAAAACACAAAACCTGCTTCCTGCAACCTTAGCTCTGATACCACTTGTTGGGATCAAGCTCAAGAACCTACAACCAAGGCTCTGATACCACTTGTTGGGAAATATGAACCCAACTCCGGAAGCACACAATTGATTACCAACTTCAAGCAACTTAATATGCGGAATTAACCAGAATCAACAAGTAACTAGAATTCAGAATAACACAGAATATGAGAGACAATACACAACTTGTATTAATAACTCTTTCAGAAGGAAATACAACAAAGGAGACTGCCACAGTTCTTCTTCCTTACACACCTCTAGGGCTGCCACACCTCTAGGACATAAACAATATATCTTCCCTCAAAGCTCTCTCTACTAGGTCCCAACACCCAACTCAAACACAGAGTTGGTGTTCACCTTACACCTGTGCTCCACGCACTCCACAAGTGCTCCACACACTCCACAAGTACTCAAAGTACTTCAAGTAGATCTCCCATGAACCTGCAACAACCTGCAATTTAACAGACCATACTTATAGAAGGAACTGCCTTGCCTTCCTCTTAGCTCTACTTGTACTCCATGTACATACCAATGAGTACACACCGTACTCCAAGTAGATTCTGCCTGATCCTGCTCCCTGTTGTGTTGCTATCCTATCTGATCTCCAACCTACAGATCAATAATGGTTCTGCACACCTATGAACCTTGACCTTCCACACACACACACACACCTCCAGATCAATGATCTTACTTACCATGTAGATCTCCTATAAGCCATGCTCACCTGATGACCAAGATCATACATACATGAAGAATCCAGTTGACTCTCCAATCCAGCACCCACCTTGGCACTACTGTGGAACTAGGAGGAACACCCTTGCTCACCTCACACACAAAAGGAGCTAGCTTTGCTCAACTCAAACTAGAACACTTTTATAATACAACCATGAGTCTATTATATAGAACTCATCCAAACAATAATTAGACTCCTAGTACAATAATTAGATCCGCAGCTCTTAGTCTATAATTAGCACTAAGCATGCAAACACTTGGTTCGTCAACCAACTGCCCATAATAAACTCGTAGTTGAACCACACATGTGATCGACGCCGGTCCCTGTCCGCCTGGGGGTCACCGACGCCGGCCGATCTCTGACCGACGCCGGTTTCTCTCCTGCCCTATCCTGCCAATGTCGGTTGGCCTAACCGACGCCGATGTCTCTGACACTCAACAACCCTTCTGCACCCTCCTCCATGTCTGCATCAGTGAAGCTTTTAGCTCCACAACCTAACAATCTCCCACTTGGAGATAAATAGCTGCACTGTACCTGTACCTGTACTCCATCTAATTTGTTTCCTGGTTTGTATCCCTCTTCAAGCTCCCACTTGAAGACTAACCACCACACATCCCATGGTGCACCTCCTGTCATCCGAGTACCCTGCCACATCTGAACCTACAAACACATGTAGTGAAGTCCTGACCCTACATAGCATGAATCCCTGCTGCTGGTCCCTCTCAAATACCTGAGAACTCACTTCCCCGAATTGGCTCCTAACTCTCTGACAGCTTCCACTGCATGGGAAAACTCAAGTCTATACCAGACCTCATGTGATTTCGGACACTGTACCTGTCCAGCCCTTAGTGTGCTCCGGATCTACATCCTGAACCTTGCCAACACCTAATTCACATCAGCTCCCACTGGAGACAAAATCTACCTGTGATCTCCATGTCTTCCATCTCAAAGAATTTCACTGCTCCAAACTCTTCATGACATGCCACTGAACTAATCTTACCCTTAGCTCAGCAAAACCCTGTATGTCTGAACCTGTACCAAGCTCATCTTCCACATATAGCAACAGAATGATGTTGCGACCATCATCCACCTGGTAAGTCAAACATAATGGTTATACTGACATTGACTAAAGCCCTGCTTTATCATCCTCCTGGTACCACCTGTCAGTCCTATCCCACTGTCCTCCAGCTTCCTCAAGACCATATGCCTGGTCTTCCGTCTCACATGTCTGTTATCTCTATTCTTCAACTAAGGAATCCATTCATCTCTGTGCTTTCGCATCGACTGGCAACCCTACCAAAACTCCCATTTGGTTTTACATCATATCCCTGCCATGCTCCCACCTGTTTCCTGGATCCTTCCTGCTCTACAATCAGCAACAAGTATAAAGAAGAGGAACAACAAATTTGAGGGCCTACTTACGTCTTCAGTCCTCCATATGGGTGTTTGAGACTCCTTGACAGCGTGCTGTCCACCCAAAATTCGTTACAGTGACCGACCTCGATCACTCCACAATCTGCATCTGACCGACATTTGTTTCCATGCGTCTATCCCTGACTACCGACCCTGCCGATGTCAGTGTCCCTGTTGTCGACGTCGGTCCTACTGACCGACGTCGGTCTTACCCTGGCCGACATCACTGACTTTGGTCTGCACATGACCAACATCGGCACCTGTCTGTTCAATGCCAGTTCCTCCTGATCGACACCGGTATCTGTGTTCGCCTGTGAGTGATGACTTTTTACCTGCGAGCTACTTTGAATCAATCTCCATGTCCAAACTGCCCTGCTCAGAAGTATCCAACACCATCCACTGGTTTTTGTCTCCCATCTCCTCCAAGAACACCAAGGCTTTCCAGTTCTTAAGCCTGTCAAATACATCTGTCTTCCGCTTAAGAACATGCATCTCCTTCCTGCTCATGTGACCAAGCCTACGAAGCCACGTCTCCGCTACAGAAGAAGAATCAGTAATATAAACAAGTAGATATAGAGTACCTATTTTCTTACCACCAGCTAATTCAAGTGTACCTGCTGTGAGAGTTCTTGTGCATCTCTCATCACCCAATCTTTTTGAAGAAATTATCCATATCTCCAAACCTGGGACCTGCATGACCTTCATCAACACCTGTGTGTTGGCCGCCTGCAATTTCAGCTTCACTTCCCCTTTGCCAATTCTTTGGCAAGGCTCACCAGCTCCTCTACCTAGGGCTGCATGGAAAGAGGCAACCGAATCTTTTGTCCAAGATTCAACTTTATCCAAGAAACCTGCCAACACATTCTGTGCAACAACACCTGCTACATCTACATCTTCAGTTTCTTCATGTTGATCTGCTACCAACCAACAATATTCTTTTACCTTCTCTTTCTTTCCATGGGACCTTAAGTGACCATCTGTGCTTTTCAACTCCTCCATTCTTAGCTTACTTTGATCTGTCATTGCTCTACTCCCACTCAATCAGAAACCCCTGAGAGTGCCCTGTAACCAAAACACAAAACCTGCTTCTTGCAACCTTAGCTCTGATACCACTTGTTGGGATCAAGCTCAAGAACCTACAACCAAGGCTCTGATACCACTTGTTGGGAAATATGAACCCAACTCCGGAAGCACACAATTGATTACCAACTTCAAGCAACTTAATATGCGAAATTAACCAGAATCAACAAGTAACTAGAATTCAGAATAACACAGAATATGAGAGACAATACACAACTTGTATTAATAACTCTTTCAGAAGGAAATACAACAAAGAAGACTGCCACAGTTCTTCTTCCTTACACACCTCTAGGGCTGCCACACCTCTAGGACATAAACAGTAAATCTTCCCTCAAAGCTCTCTCTAGTAGGTCCCAACACCCAACTCAAACACAGAGTTGGTGTTCACCTTACACCTGTGCTCCACGCACTCCACAAGTGCTCAAAGTACTTCAAGTAGATCTCCCATGAACCTGCAACAACCTGTAATTTAACAGACCATACTTATGGAAGGAACTGCCTTGTCTTCCTCTTAGCTCTACATGTACTCCACGTACATACCAATGAGTACACACCATACTCCAAGTAGATCCTACCTGATCCTGCTCCCTGTTGTGTTGTTGTCCTATCTGATCTCTAACCTACAGATCAATAATGGTTCTGCACACCTGTGAACCTTGGCCTTGCACACACACACACACACCTGCAGATCAACGATCTTACTTACCATGTAGATCTCCTATAAGCCATGCTCACCTGATGACCAAGATCATACATACATGAAGAATCCATCTGACTCTCCAATCCAACACCCACCTTGGCACTGTTGTGGAACTAGGACGAACACCCTTGCTCACCTCACACACAGAAGGAGCTATCTTTGCTCAACTCAAACTAGAACACTTTTACAATACAACCATGAGTCTATTATATAGAACTCATCCAAACAATAATGAGACTCCTAGTACAATAATTAGATCCACAACTCTTAGTCTATAATTAGCACTAAGCATGCAAACACTTGGTTCGTCAACCAACTGCCCGTAATAAACTGGCAGTTGAACCACACATGTGACCGACGCCGGTCCCTGTCCGCCTGGGGGTCGCCGACGCCGGCCGATCTCTGACCGACGCCGGTTGCTCTCCTACCCTATACTGCCGACATCGGTTGGCCTGACCGACACCGGTGTCTTTGACACTCAGTAACCCTTATGCACCCTCCTCCGTGTCTGCATCAGTGAATCTTTTAGCTCCACAACCTAATAGTTCCTTTAATCATACAATAAATTTAAAACTTTTATTTTTTATGTTGGGTTTCATTATTTTTTTCCTATTACGTCTTCCTCTCATATCCTTTTGGCTTATCCTCCTACTTGTGCAACTCATATAATTCAAA
>JARHVA010002151.1:1130000-1217500 GCA_037957365.1 Torreya grandis | reverse complement strand
TTAATGATATATTCATTTTAGGATGGCGTATTATACACACGTTAGCACATGTTTGAAACAATCCCAAAAAAATTTGGAATCATATATCAGAGTACATTTTGGACACATGTTAGGACCACTTACAATATTTTCTAATTCAAACAAACATTTAAGGTAATCTACATATATGCGAATAGAATTAAAAGAGGGCATCTGAGGTAATTCACTAGAGGTAAACATACACAAAAGACACTATGGAGAAACTGGTTGTTATTTAGAAAGATTATGGAATTCAAGGTGTATCCATATACGCATACATTTACAAGTCCCAAGAACCATAAGTTGCACTCATACTTTTTAAAATGAATATTTATAGGTCATTAACTCTAGATAAGTACCTCACTCTCCTCAATGAGTTTCAGTCCCATTTGAGGATGGTTAAGTTAAATGATTGGTTTAACTGAGAAGGGTAACCTTATAGTTATTGAGTTATCATTTATGTTATTTATATGTTCAAATAAATATACATACTATACAATTTAAACAATCAAACAAAAGTTAGAAAATAAAATTAATTTCATACTTGCAAAATTTTAATCTTCCCAAATGTAATTGTTAGAGCTATTTTAATGACTAAGTGGTAATTTAACCCTTAGCCTATAGTTATAATTAATTAAATAATAATAAGTTATTTATTAAAATGAGGTGAAAACATCATGTAAATAAATAACCATATTAAATTTATTTAATTCTTTGTTAATTTTTTATTAAAATATTTAATCGAGACATTAATCACCAAAAGTTCATTCAAGATATTAATTAACCAGGCTATTTGTTTTATTAGAGATGGTTGGACCTATTATTTATAATAGTAACCTCCCTTAATATTTACCTATAAATAGGTTTTTCACCCTATGGTGAATATGAACTTGATAGCTTGACATCTTGTGAGATATCTGAATTATTAAAAGGCTTGTGAAGATTTTTTTGAAAAGAAGTGAAAAGTTGGAGTTGTATTGGGATAGATATTATTTCTCTATTAATTAAAAATCACTTGGTGTGTGTTTTACCTCTTTAAGGTTTTACCATGGTAAAATATTATGTGCAGTGTGTTACTTTGATATGTGATATACTTTGCAATTATTATCACTCTAGATCTATCATGTGCATTCATATTATTTATATACAGGAATTTATTTATGGTAGCAGACCCTGAGGGGTGTTTATACTTGACAAAGTAAGTTCTTTTTTAATTTTAGAGATAGTTTTTTTTTTTTAGGGTGTCCCATGGTAAAACTCAATAAAATACTCTCTAAAATATTTGATATCCATCCAAGTACCTCAAATCTCTAGTTTAAGCATTTTAGATCATTGCCAAGCAACTTAAAGTTATTTTGTTGAAGTTATTTAATTAGCCTAATCATATAGAATGATAATTGTGTGGCTATATAAGGAGAAAATTTTCAAAAAATTCATTCCTCAATCTTCTCTTAATCTATAAAGCACCTTTCAACTTTTTTTGATCATTTATTGACATTAGAAGAGCTAGATTAAGGAGTTTTGAAGCAGTTATTTATTTTCTATCTTCCTTGGATGACATAGTACAGTGTGAGAATCTAGAATAAATTCAAATACTGAGTTTTGTGGCCCCAAATTATCCTCTAAAGGTCCTAAAGCCTTAGTTTGGAAAATACAAGGTGTTTACAAATTTTCAGATCCTGAGAAGCTTTGTGTGGCCTTGTAAAAAACATTCTCTATACATGGAGCTCTAAAATACCATAGTATGCTTTGAGAAATTTAAAAACCTAATTTTTGAGCCAAATATCAAATTTTGAGGATTCATTTGGATTTATCCTACAAAAACTAGGAGGTCTGCAAAATTTAGTTGTCTCTAGTTGTGTATTCCACTAGTTTCAAGCATCCCTACTTCACTTGGAGTGTTATTTTCAGCCATAAGTGTGATAAAAGTAAGTAAAATGTTTTTATAGTTGATAAAAATTATTTAAAAGATAAATTTATTTTTTTAATTCAAAAATTTGCATGGAAATAAAAAAGGGGTTCCACCTTGGCTAATTTTCAAATGTTTTTATTAATGATGTTTTCTATATACCTACGCTTAAAAATAATTTACTATCTTGTTCTTAACTTACAAATGATAATTTCAATTTAAATTTTCTTAAATATAGTTGGTCTATTAAAAATCAATCTAAATCATTGATTGTTGAAGGTGTTCAAAAGAATGGTTTATATATATTCTCCCTTCTTTTTGCATATTTACTTTCATCACATAATAAGAATGAATCTTAATTATGGCATGAAATATTAGGAAATGTTAATTATAAAAGTTTACATGATATATTTTTTAATAATCTTGTTGTTAAAATTTTGTTTATCCCTCTCATCATGAAACTTGTGAAGGTTGCTTACGTGGTAAGCAACATACTAATTCCTTTCATAATGTTCATGATGTGAATACCTCACATCCTTTAGAATTAATTCATAGTGATGTTGCAGTTACTTTAGAAGTTACTTATTTTAATGGTTTATTTTATACTATTACATTTATTAATGATTATACTAGAATATTCTGGTCTTATTTCATTAAAAAGAAATCTGATGTGTTATCTAAATTCAAGTAATTTAAAGTTAATTTTAAAATGCATCTTATTTTTTAATTAATATACCAAGAACCGATAATGGTGAATAATATTTTAGTAAAGGTTTTATTTATTTTTGTATTAGTTGTAGTATTCAAAGGGAACTAACAACTCATTATTCCACTCAGTAAAATGGTATTTTTGAAATGAAAAACTGCACCATCATAGAAATGGGTAGGACTATGTTGCAACCTATAAAAGTTTCTAAGTTCTTATGGGTCAAAGCCATGAAAACTATTGTTCATATTCTAAATAAATCCCTATCAAATCCTTACATATTTATACCCCTTTAGAAATGTGGATTAAGAACAAGCTAGTGTGGCTCATCTTAGGATTTTTGGTAGTCTTGCTTCTATCTTTATCCATAAATTTAAAAAGAAGAAGCTTGACCCCACTTCTTATTAGTGAATTTTTGTAGGATATGGAGGTAAGATAAAAGTGTGAGTGTTTTATCCCTCTAAACATCATATCATCAAGAATAGGAATGTTCTTATTCTTAAAAAATCTTTTTGTGAGCCCTCTGTGCATCCTTCTCAGTTATTATGTTGATGAACATAAATCTTATATTCATGTTTAATCTAACAAACCTAAATAGGTAGAATCCTTGATTCAATATTTCAATGCTGATAATCTTTATAAATTAACTAAAAGTCAATATTTTTATCATGTATTAATGACTATGTATGAAAGTGAACCCCAATCCTTTGAGGAAGCCACTCAAGATGATAAATATAATATTTTTATGCAAGCACAATATAATGTCTTAATTAAAATCAGACTTGGGACCTTATCTATCCTCTATCTAAAAGGTATATTATCAGTTGTAGGTGGATTTATAAGATCAAATATAATTCAATTGATAAAATTGATACATTTAAAGATAGATTAGTTGCTCGTGAGTCTACTCAAAAGCCCAATATTGGCTATGTTAAAACCTTTGCTCTTGTAGCAAAAATGAATACTATTAGACTTCTTATTACTCTTGCAATCCAAAATAGTTGGGTTATCCACCAAATTGATTTCAAGAATGCATTTATAAATGGTGATTTAGAAGAATAAATGAACATGACTCAAGTTAAAGGTTTCATTTACCCTAATAAATAATATTATGTATGAAAGTTAATAAAATATTTATATGGTTTAAAACAAGCTCTTTGAGCTTAGTATTCTAAAATTACTTCTTTTTTCAAATAATTATGTTTGTATAACTGTTATTCAAATAGTTATCACTTTGCTAAAGTTGAAAATGGTCATTTGATTCTAATTGTATTATATGTTGATTATTTATTTATTAATGACAATCTAACTAGTTGAATTCATAAATATAAGGATAAACTAAGTTCAATCTTTGAAATAACTAATCTAGACATTCTACATCAATTTTTAGGAATGGCTATATTTTAAGATAAATATTCTATTATTATATCACAATCTCAATATGCTCATAATAATCTTGTTAGGTTTAATATGCTTGATTGTAAATCTTCTTATACTTGTATTAAAGTTGGTATTAAACTTGATCCTAAACCTACATGTGAAAAATATACCCCTACTTTGTTTAGATGGATTATTAGAATTTTGATTTATCTAACCATTACTAGGCCAAATATTTCATATGCAATTAGATTTACTTCTAAATTTATGTAGGATGCTTGTTTGGATTATTGTAAATTAGATAAACGTATTCTTCATTATATCAAAATAATAATTCATTATAGTTTATTTTTTTCTTCCATTGATAATTCTAAATTATGTGGTTATTATGATGATCACTATACTGGTGATACTTTAGATCACAAATCTGCTTTTGGATATGTGTTTAAGTTTGGTGCAGGTGTTATCACTTGGAGTAGCAAGAAGTAACCTATTGTCTCTCTATTCTATATAAGTTGAGTAAAAAAGTGCTATGAAAGTTTCTAAAGAAGCCATGTGGCTATTAAGGTTTTTGGGAGAACTTCATTTAGATTCTTCTTAGGGTACCATACTTCATTGTGATAACCAAATGTGTATAGCTCTGGAAAAAATTCCAGTGCAACACCAAAGAACTAAACATATTAAAGTTCATGTGAATTTTATTTGAGAAAAAGTACTTAACAGTGATATTAATCTGTAGTTCTATCTTATGGATGAATAAGTGGTAGACATCTTCACAAATCCACTTAATGATATCAAGTTTTTTCAATTTTGTGTAATGATGGGCCTCTCATAATTTATATTGAGGGGGAGTGTGCATGAAATTGCCACATCTTAATGGACATTTTTTACTTCTTCTCTATACTTCTTATTTTTAAAGCATTGTAAAAACTTCATGTGAAAGTTAATTTAATTTAAATAAACTTCGTGTGGATGTTTTACTTTTATATCCCAATACATTAAAAGCATACTTTGTAATGGAGATATTTATGTTATAAAAGGCTCCAAATATGCTTATCAATTTTTTTATGAGAAACAATGGGATGTAATCTCACAATCATGCTAGTTTAAACTTATTTTTAAATAGTTTATGAATTATATTTTTTTTATTTTAAAAGGTGACTTTTGACATGATGAAAGTTTTTAAATCCAATAAATTGCACATAACATAATTTTTTTACGGTGGCTATGGCATTTATTCCCTCTTAGAATTAAGGGGGAGTGTTAGAGCTATTTTAATGGCTAAGTGGTAATTTAACCCTTAGCCTATACATATAATTAATTAAATAATAATAAGTTATTCATTACTTTGAGGTAGAAATCTCAAGTAAATAAATAACCATGTTATATCCATTTAATTATTTACTAATTTTCTATTAAAATATTTAACCAGGACATTAATCATGAAAGGTTTATTCAAGATATTAATTAATCAGACTCATTTATTTATTCAAGATGGTTAGACCCATTAATTACAATGGTCACCTCCCTTCATATTTACCTATAAATATGGTTGTAAGCCTATGGTGAATATGAACTTGATGTCTTGACATCTTACGAGATATTTGAATTATTAAAAGGCTTGTGAAGACTTTTCTAAGAAGAAGTGAGAATTTGGAGTTCTATTAGGGTAGATGTTATTTATCTATTAATGAAAAATCACTTGGTGTGTTTTTTTACCTATTTTAGGTTTTCCCATGGTAAAATATCTTGTACAATATGTTACTTTGATCTGTGATATGATTTTAAATTATTATTCACACTAGATCTATCATGTGCATTCATATTATTTGTATACGTGAATTTTTTTAGAAATTACATAAAATATTAAGAGAAATAGATTTCATATGACATTATTTAATTGTAACAACTAGGTTGTCACACCTTATAGTCTTTAAGTTCATTTCACTTATTGTACATCATTCATGTCAAACATATATGCTTATTTCAATCAAGACACAGTTAGGCTAATCCATATTCTATGCAGCGATTCCGAATTGGCATAACCAATGTTATAAAAGAGTTTAAGGAATACAATCACATAATTTATATAAAGGAATTTATCATGCATATATAAATAACGAGTTCAAGAATCTTTCAATTCAAGAAAAACTCTTTCTATTTTTTAAGTGAATGTTGTAAATAAATAAGTATTTTACAAATTTATTGCAATTCAATAAGGCAAACCAAAAATAGCAAGAATTTAATGGTAGAATTCAATAAACATAAGCAACCAAGTTCATTTGAGTTTCAAGATGAGTGGAACCCCAATAAAAGGTTCCACTTAAAGAACTCTTATTAAAAAAATTGTTCGCAGCTGAAGCAACAAGCCAACAAGTTTAGTTCATGGGAAGGAAGCTAAAGGAACAATGTAAGTCTAACTCTTATACTATTTAAGATGTTATGATAACTATTTACCATTTTTATGCTTCATTATAGTTTCATATAATGTATTCATCTAATTAAATAAGGAAAAAATTGTACATGATCCTTCATTGAATCATAAGATTTATTAGTTCTTTTTCCAATTCATATAAATGTTTATTAATTACTTTCAGTTTTCATACTCATACATAAGTTAGAGAAATGATATTTTACAATTAGAAATATACCTTACATGTAACCAATATGATAGAGGAACACATTTATTTCATTTTTCTCATAGTCCTGCTATCAGGATTATGCATTGTTTCATGGGTTAGATGTTCTAAATGCAACTACATATTATAAATGAGAGTAACCAGCTAACCAATTAATAATCCTACTAAGGTAAATGTTGTGCCACTTATATATTCTAAATTTGAACAACTAATGTAATGTGTTTATGTATATGAAATGGTAAAACTTAAAGTAATTATTAACTTCTATCTTAATCCCATCAAACCTATTCATTCTAAATTATACATCTATTTAATGCAAAGCATCTACATGTTTATATTTTCATAGAATGGCAACTGAAATAAGTATTAACCTTTATAGGGATGCAATTCATAACTATTCTAATTTACTCGAACTAGACCAAATTCCAAAAATTGATCTAACATAAAATATCTAAGTAATTCTCATCAACATTTTGAAATAAATTTAATTGAAAATGTTTATATTTAATAGCTAACAAGATAGGACAAAACAGATTCTTATACCATAATGTTAAAGCTATGAGTATTACTATATCAATAAAATGACATTAGGAATTGATAGCATCTAAATACAATAATGAATTATTATAACATATAAAATCTAGTAGAATATTCATTCAATTCCTATTTACTATGATCATAAATAATCTTGATAAATTATACAATACAAGTTACCTATATAAAAGCTTTGGCCAATATTTACTTTATCCTTTCAATATTTCATTTTACAACATTGTTAGTAGCCAATAATATCATAATAATAATAATAATAATAACCAAAATCAACATATAAAATATACACCATCTATGTTTTAGATTAAGGTAAAAGTAGGTTTTGAAGGGACCCTGAAACCCTGAAACAAAGTTAGAAAGATACATCATAAATGCCCATCAGGAAAAACAAACCTAAACCCTACTGCAGAATAGTAACAAAATCAGGTTTTATAGGGACCTGAAACCACCTAACTAGACCAAAAGAAGAAAGATCCTAGGTTTTACAGAGAGCTGGAAACTCACATAAGTTTTAAAATCTAAAAACTAGATATCGGAACCAGTTACAACATCCAACAAAAGGGACCAGACCCATATGAACAAAAAGACCCTAGTCTTCTAATTCTAGGATCATCTTCATCACCTCCTTTCCAATCGGTGCAGTATCCTGTATGGATATTGTAGCTGAAGTAGCAACATCTTGCATAGCTTTCTTCCTTGAGCTCTATCTGGTCTTTTTGCTTGGCCCCTCCAAGGATTTTATTTCCTCACTAGCTCATTTTCCAAGGTTTGCTGTAGCTGCACATATACTAGAAGTAACCTCCTCCATCTTCATTCTACTTTCCTTTATAAGCCTTCTGAGATTATTCTCATAATCTTTAAGTTTGATAGGAATATCTCTCATCTGCATTTCCATATTATTGATTTTATTCTTGATCAGCTTCCTGATTATGTTCCATTATTTCCATTCTCTTATTTAGTTCCATTATACACCATCTATGTTAACCAAATCAATAAATACATTTATTACCATATTTCATACGGCATCATTGAAATGATGAATTGAACACAAACTAGTTGATTAGAATAATCTCGCCCCACAAGCCCTATGAACACCTCATAGGTGGCCCTTATCACCCCAACCATCAATAAGATGGTGGTTGTGGTAATTGAGAATAGGTAATGAATTCTAAGCACATCCATTTTTGAACAAAGACATAACAACACAAAGGCACATAAAAAAAATCAATTCATTCCAAGGTGAGATGAGAATAATTAAACATCTAAGTATGGATTAAGGGTGATGATGGATAACTTAGACCTTAAAATGATATAGAATGGATTAATCCTAATTTGTTATATAACTTCAAATTTTATCCTATTTGGACCCTAACAAATTTATCAATCAACCTTTAATTATCAAAACCCATAATATATACTAGTAACTATTTAGATCTAGTCTAAGAATGAAAATACACATATTCTAACCAACAATAAAAATCATATTTAATTAATTAATCATATAAATCCAATCATATCAGAACAATTAAATAGGCCACTCAATATAGCAGGTACAAACATGGCCTAGTAACCTTAAAATATTTAGTCAATTATAATAAAATCATATTACTGTCATAACGCATAGATAAATAACTAAAACTTAAATATCAACACAATTAATAAAATGATAAGGTCATGATTATCAACAATCATCAACTAATCGAGAAGATTATAAACAAAGCTCAATGAAAGTCAAGATTCCAAATCAAATTCAAATTTGAAAGATTACATTGATTCGTATACAAATCAACGAATAATCCTATCACAAAAGAAAACATATCCACCTAATTCTCAGTGCATATAAACATTATATCATTATATATATATATATATATATATATATAAACCTTAATCATACCGATAAAGGAAAAACCAAAGACATAGTCACCATTAAAATATCGATTTGAAATGGTCTAATATCATAGCAAGAAAGTGAATAACCTAAAATCCATAAAAGAAGCACTATCACAATTATTATATAGTGTATATAAAACTTATTTACAAAAATAAACCTTTAACAGTTTGAAAATGAAAACTCACGACATGGTCACTTTAAGATTTCCAAAAACCCCATAAAATAAATAAAGCTCAAAATATTTACTCCACAACAATTCAAAAATGGATAACCCAAAAGCCACAAAATCAAGTCACGAATTACTATACAGGGAGATGAATAAACCATGAATTATTCCAAATGGAATGATCGATTTAAATGACTCAATTAGAAACAAGTTGACATAACCACAATAAAATCATGATGACCAAGATACCAATAAAATCAAATGAAATAATTGTATAATCAAACCCAGAACAATAATCACACCCATAAGTCCCATACGAATAACAAACAATGTTTCTAGAATGCAAAACTAACACTGCATATGAAAACTCATCCATCATTAAATCTGTCATGTCCCCTTTTTAGAGGACATTGACAGACTTCGTGATTAGCCTATTATGCGACCTTTGTAGGCTAATAGGATGGATAGGGGGTCATAATGGAGCTTGGCTTGACTTTGATTCACGGGATTTTCTACATTTGGTTTTCATTTGGGCTCTTTCGGACACATTTGACCTGAGCTCCTACTTTTTAGGGATATTTGACATACAACGGAGCACCCTTGTTTTGATATGGTCATGTGCAGAATCACTCCCTGGTTCACCAGCTTCAGACGGTTCAAAGATCCGACATGTATTGAGGGAGATATTGATATTTGATTGATTTAATCAAATATTAATTATTTGGTCTAATTTTAAATTAGATATTAATTAATTATTAATTATTAATTAATTGGTCTAATTTTAAGACCCAAGTTCTAATTTGAGGAATTCTAATTTTAGAAGCCCAAGTTCTAATTTGAGGAATTCTAATTTTAGAACCCCAAGTTCTAATTTGAGGAAATCTAATTTTAGCAAGCACACCTTTGGAAGGGTATAAGAGTTTCTCATGGGAGAGAGGTTGGAGTATGCATAGATTATTGATTATTGATTTGAAGAAATTCTTCTGTGAAGACTGAGCCAAGGGTTCCAGGATTCCATTGCAGTGGAGAACGTTCCCTCTTCATTGCGTGTGATTTAGAGGCTGTGAGATATCAGCTGATTTATTGCCAAATTGAGAGATAGCTTCATCCAGAAGTTATCACAGAATTCCAGGGTTGAGAGATAACTTCACACAGAAGTTTATCACAGAGCTTTCCAGGTATTTTCTTTATTTAGTTTTGATTCAATAAATTATACAGCTAGAGATCTACTGTGCTTGAGACATATATCTTCAGATCAGGGGTTGAAAACAGGGAAGTTGTGCTTAATTTGCGGCCGTACAGAATCCGTACGGGTTCGTACAGATCAGTGCAGGAACCGACCTCAGCAAACAGAGGGTTTCAGTGACCGACATCGGTCGACTGAGGACCGACGTTGGCATAAATCCGACCGGCAGAGACCGACGTCGGCGATATATCGACCGACGACGGCGACTATGTGTTGACACATAAGGGCCGAGACTTTCCAGAACTCAATTTGCACTTCCAGATTTGCAAAGCCAGGGTTTCAAGACTGTATTTCATATTTATATGCATATTAGAGGACTGCAATTGTAATAATTTAGAAGGACAAGTGATACAATCTGTAATTTGTTATTAAGAGACTATATTATTGTGATCTTTCTGAATTTATTCAACAGCGATTATATCTTGGTTCAGATTTTTTGTGTTGCTATATTTCCTGTTTAGAAGGGGATATTACAGTGGTATCAGAGCTTTGGTCTTTGGTATCAGAGTTTTGTGTCTTTCATATATCTCTATTGGTAGGGGATATTACAGTGGTATCAGAGCTTTGGCCTTTGGTATCATAGTTTTGTGTTTGCCATATATCTCTATTGGTAGGGGATATTACAGTGGTATCAAAGCCAAATTCCTGCCATCCTGTTGGGCACATCAGAGCTAATGTCTTGCCATCCTGTTGGGTAGTTTGGGTAGATTGAATCAGTAAAGTATCGTAATGACTTCATATACTCAGAGACAGTGGGACAATGATATGAAGAAGCTGGAACTAAGTTTGAAGAGGTTGAATGAATCTCTTTCATATCCTACATCCAGAAACAAACCCACGCGGTATATGACAGCGAATGAGGAGTGGGAGTTAGTACCACCTCGAGTTCAGAAGTTGTTGCCTTTTGATCGCTTTGTTAAGCTAAGGAGAGAGCACTACAGATCACTTCGACGAGAGAGCAGCATGTCTTATGATTATTATGATTATTATGAGATAGGAGATAGTGAAGATGAGGATGAGTTAGATGCTTGCACTCAGAGTGTAGAGGTGTGTTCAGATGTTAGTGCACTGAGGGTCGATGATCTCTCAGCTATGGCAGAGATTGTAGAAGAGTCCCAGGATCCTATTATTGCAGATGACACTCAGGAGAATGCAGTGGATAGTTTTGAGGACTTAGTTTCACCGGTTGTTTCTTTCGGTATGGAAGAGTTAGACAGTGATGCTACAATTGTTGATACTCCGCATGTTGATATGAGCTTTGGAGTTGATTCACAGAGTATGGATGGTAGTATTACAGTGGTCAGTGATTCTGAGTCTATTCATTTGGACCATGCATCAGAGGAGGAGTGTGGGAGACAATCTAGCCAGTGCCATCATGTGTCTAATCAGCTGAGAGTTAGTGAGCGAGACATTGCCACCGCTTGTAAGCATTTCGATGATGCTCGTCAGTTGTTAGCAGTTTATGGATGGGGTTCTCCTACTAGCATCGAGCAAGGAGGCAGTTATTTGTCCTTGACAGAGATCCACTCTTTATGGGAGGCTATCCAAATTTTGAGATAGGACTATATGCAGTTGGTCACTGACAGAGATTATCTTATAGAGTGGGGCGGCACAGCGTATGATGCATTATTGGCCAAGGAAGATAAGGTGAGTGAGCTTACTCAGCAGCTCGAGGTGACTTCTGAGATTCTTGAGAGTACGCAGTTGGCTTTCAAGGAGTCACAGTTTCATTTGGCTAAGGTGACTGCAGAGTTGGAGCATTTACGGTCTTCACCGGTACCAGGCCCAGTCCATTTATATATTGAGATGGTTGGTGGTGAGTACATTCCTGCAGGGGTCGCTGAGGAGCATGTTATTGACGCTGACACCCATGTTCAGGTTTTGGGAGTACCTGATTCTAATGAGTTGGAGATACCAGTGGAGTCGAGTCTCCAGATTGATTCTCCTCACGCATATGACAGTGTGGTACTGTTCGTTGTGCCACCTTTACAGAGGGATCAGTTATGGGATGGATTGGCACCATCTTTTGTAGATGGAATTGGCAGTTGGAGTTGTCCATTCTACTTCGGTTATCATACTTCGAGAGTTTGCTTCTCATGCATTCTTGACTATGGTATTTGTGATCTTAGAGATTGGTTGAGTTGCATCCGTCAGTTTGATTTTGGATTCCCCTTTGTTCTACTACTAATGATATTGCAGGTGTTTGCATTGATTTTCATCAGTGTAGATCATGACTACATTTGGGATCCAGGAGGATCAAGTGGTTCATTGTTCTGAGATTGCTTGGGGACAAGCAATTTCAGGAGGGGCGGATTGTCATGTCCCCTTTTTAGAGGACATTGACAGACTTCGTGATTAGCCTATTATGCGACCTTTGTAGGCTAATAGGATGGATAGGGGGTCATAATGGAGCTTGGCTTGACTTTGATTCACGGGATTTTCTACATTTGGTTTTCATTCGGGCTCTTTCGGACACATTTGACCTGAGCTCCTACTTTTTAGGGATATTTGACATACAATGGAGCACCCTTGTTTTGATATGGTCATGTGCAGAATCACTCCCTGGTTCACCAGCTTCAGATGGTTCAAAGATCCGACATGTATTGAGGGAGATATTGATATTTGATTGATTTAATCAAATATTAATTATTTGGTCTAATTTTAAATTAGATATTAATTAATTATTAATTATTAATTAATTGGTCTAATTTTAAGACCCAAGTTCTAATTTGAGGAATTCTAATTTTAGAAGCCCAAGTTCTAATTTGAGGAATTCTAATTTTAGAACCCCAAGTTCTAATTTGAGGAAATCTAATTTTAGCAAGCACACCTTTGGAAGGGTATAAGAGTTTCTCATGGGAGAGAGGTTGGAGTATGCATAGATTATTGATTATTGATTTGAAGAAATTCTTCTGTGAAGACTGAGCCAAGGGTTCCAGGATTCCATTACAGTGGAGAACGTTCCCTCTTCATTGTGTGTGATTTAGAGGCTGTGAGATATCAGCTGATTTATTGCCAAATTGAGAGATAGCTTCATCCAGAAGTTATCACAGAGATACAGATCTGAGAGATAGCTTCATCCAGAAGTTATCACAGAATTCTAGGGTTGAGAGATAACTTCACACAGAAGTTTATCACAGAGCTTTCCAGGTATTTTCTTTATTTAGTTTTGATTCAATAAATTATACAGCTAGAGATCTACTGTGCTTGAGACATATATCTTCAGATCAGGGGTTGAAAACAGGGAAGTTGTGCTTAATTTGCGGCCGTACAGAATCCGTACGGGTTCGTACAGATCAGTGCAGGAACCGACCTCGGCAGACAGAGGGTTTCAGTGACCGACATCGGTCGACTGAGGACCGACGTCGGCATAAATCCGACCGGCAGAGACCGACGTCG
The DNA here is from genome assembly GCA_037957365.1 of Torreya grandis. Taxonomy (NCBI): domain Eukaryota; kingdom Viridiplantae; phylum Streptophyta; class Pinopsida; order Cupressales; family Taxaceae; genus Torreya; species Torreya grandis. Next base: position 1,203,594 of record JARHVA010002151.1, on the reverse strand, counting down.
GCGATATATCGACCGACGACGGCGACTGTGTGTTGACACATAAGGGCCGAGACTTTCTAGAACTCAATTTGCACTTCCAGATTTGCAAAGCCAGGGTTTCAAGACTGTATTTCATATTTATATGCATATTAGAGGACTGCAATTGTAATAATTTAGAAGGACAAGTGATACAATCTGTAATTTGTTATTAAGAGACTATATTATTGTGATCTTTCTGAATTTATTCAACAGCGATTATATCTTGGTTCAGATTTTTTGTGTTGCTATATTTCCTGTTTAGAAGGGGATATTACAGTGGTATCAGAGCTTTGGTCTTTGGTATCAGAGTTTTGTGTCTTTCATATATCTCTATTGGTAGGGGATATTACAGTGGTATCAGAGCTTTGGCCTTTGGTATCATAGTTTTGTGTTTGCCATATATCTCTATTGGTAGGGGATATTACAAAATCACATAACACCAAAATGGTTTATAAAACAAATTCAAATAAATAACATGAACCTAAATTTTTCCTTTAAGAATACAGTTGCATAACCATTGAGAGCATAGTTTTTATAAATAATAAAGCACTATTTTTATTTCAAAAACACTAGGCTTAATAATATTTAAATACTTTGTCATTAGAAGTAGCTATAGCCATATTTTTATAACATGCAGACAATATCTCAAAACATTTTTCACTTGATCCCAATGTAACACCCAACTCATTTGCACATAAACACACAAAACCAAGAAAACCTCCCAAAAGTTTTAAGACAAAGTTGATAAAATACAGATATCAAAACATAGTCATTATTTCTAAAAACATCAAACTTAGAAATCTTCATAGTGTTTCGCCATTATAAGGAAAGACACAAATATTAACAATTATTTCATAATCAGTATCTCGACAAACACAAATTTACCAACCTTAAAGTATTCATCCGTTATAAAAGAAAAACATAGTCATTTAACAGGTAGACACACACAACACTTTAATGCAGACCACAAATCTATATATATATATATATATATATATATATATATATATATATATATATATATATATATATATATATATATATATTTCAAGTTTATAAGAAATAAACATATAATTATTTGATGCTATGTTATTACCACATCGACTTATGTGGACTTATGGCTGCATGCACAACTTTTAATTATTTAATCATCATAGCAACCTAGTAAAACTCAAACTAGAAAACTCAAATAAAACACTTAGTTGAAAACATGTAGATAATTCTAGAAAATATGAAAGCTCTAAGGCTCACCCAATGTCATTGTGTGTTTCCCAAACTAACCATCTCACCATTAAAACCAAGTGAACCATTTTAACCATTTTCATCACAATTTCTCCATCTTATTAACATTATGTCTATCATCCATCTTCCCCCATCCTTTCCACTCATTCCAATATACCCCCAATCAATTCACATTAAATTCCAAGAGGAGAGAGAACTTGCCATAACCCAAGGCAATCGTACCAACCTTACCATTAATGGTGAGTCTGGAAGACACACTAAGTAATCATAACTCCACCAATAAAAAAATATATTAGTAATGATAGTCAAATATTAAAATAACCAAAATGAATATCATTGAAACCTTTTCCACCTGCCTTATTAAATAGGGCATAATGCATTTCCATGTAAATCATCATCCTAAGTCGATGTGGTAATAACATAACATCAAATAATTTAAACCATGTTTAAATAAAACCATGACTATATTAGTCATTAAAATAATAATCCACTAGCCTTAGGTAATAATGCTAGGTCGAAGGGGTTTAGGATAGCATGGACATAACAAGGGTTCGCAAGGGGGTTAGGTCTGCATGGTTTAGTTAGATTTATGTATGAACTGAGTAGGTTGATAGGGTATAATAGAGAATAGAATTATTTTGGAAATCCTACAAGAAGAAGGAATGAAGTTACATCTATAGGAAAATTTGTGGTCGACAGGCATATAATAAAAAACACAACAAACCATAACCATAAATACTAACTTATAACAAAATATGTTAATTATAGAAATAATTAAAAACATAATGGCCATATCTAGAAAACATATCAACCAAATAAAATTATTTGAAGGATAATCAAATAATAGTTTACCTATTAGGCATGTTGATGTTATCAAAAATCATTATTTTGGTATTATGGCCTCCATCACCTACCTAGCTCATAGACAACTTGCAATTACCAAATGGCATAAAATGCATTATGTCATAAATTGATAATCCATATAGATTGTAAAATTAACATTAGCATAAATAAATTTTCCATGACATAATTAATCATATAATAAGTATGTATCCAACACTACCATGATAAGTATCATAATGATCCATCTAATAATAGTTAAACCAATCTAGCATCATAGTGTCAATGTAGAAACAACAAAATATATAATGAAAATGTAGAATTGTAACATCCTCCCCCTCTTGGAAGGGGTTCATCTCAGTGACTTAATCAAAAAACCATACATAATGTTGTTTGAAAACATGAGCATCTTCCCAAGTGGTTCTTCTTTTGTTGATAGGGTCTCATTGTACCAAAACCTATTGTATATCTCTGTTACATATTTTAATGATATGATGGTTTAGGATTCTCACTCATTCTAACTAGATATTTTCCTCTTTTGTGACCTATAAATGAGTCTAATATAAAACATGATATTGATCAAGTATATACTTTCTCAATAATGCAACATAAAAAATATCATAAATCCTTGAAAGAGAAGGAGGGAGTTCCAATCTATAAGCAACAAGGCTAATCTTTTCCACTATATCAAAAGGCCTGATAAATCATGGTGCTAACTTAGAAGCCTTGCCAAATTTAATAGAACTTTTCTACGGTCTAATGTGCAAAAAAACTTTGTCCCCTATGTTCAATTCCCATGGAGTTCACCTAGGGTATGCATAGCTTTTCTATATTTCCAAAGTTATTTTTAAATTTTGTCTTATTGTTTACAACTACCTATCATATTCAAATAATGAATCAATTCCATTAATAGCCCTACTTTCTAATTTGTCTGAACCAATAGGTGTCCTACATTTTCATCCATATATGGCTTCAAATAGGGCCATCTTAATAACTGAATGGTAGGAATTGTTATATGCAAATTCAACTAGATGAAGATAATCCTCCCATTTTATTTTTTGATCTATTAAATACATACACAACATGTCTTCAACCACTTGGTTGATTCATTCTCTTTGCTCATCTATTTTTAGATGATATGAAGAGCTAAAATTCAATTATGTTTCAAAGGTTGTAGTTAAAGTATCATTGAAGTAAATAATTTATCCTGATCTGATAAGATTACTTTAGGTATACCATGGAGTTTTACTACTTCCTTCACAAAATCTTTTGCAAATATAGATGTATCATTTGTTATATTTCCAAAAATAAAGTGTCCAAATTTAGGTGTTTTATCAATCACTACCATGATCGTATCATGTTTGTTGCATGATTTTGGTAGACCCACAATAAAATAAAGTGATACTAAAGCCCACTTATCCTTAGAATCATGAGGGTATGACATATCTCTTGGATGGCAATACTTAGCCTTAATATATTGGCATTTCAAACATTTTGTTAGAAATTTAGTGACAACATGCTTCATCCCAGGCTAGAAATAGATCATTTTTAGCTCATGTATCTTTTTTGTGACACTTGGATGAGCATAATAAGGTGTTTGTATACACTTCATTAAGTACATAATTTATCTAGGCACATGTTTTAGGGACATAAATTTTGCCTTTATACCTAATCACACTATGTATGGCAATAAAAAATTCAATGAATCTTTTTGCTACTGACTCATCATCCAAACCTACTCTTACTTCATGACATAATATATTAGTAAGTTGTTATTCCAAAATATCACTTCTAAATTTTTTGTGTAATACCCGCAAGGCAGCAAGGTACGTGCATCTAATAAATGCATCAGCCATAGGCTTCTCCTTGCCCATCAGCCATAGGCTTCTCCTTGCCTTTGGCATATGATATATTCATTTCAATATTGTTAAAACATTTCAACCACCTGCACTAGCATGTATTTAAATATTCTTGAAAAAAAATACTCAAGAATTCTATGATCAGATTCTACTTGGAAAAGCTTTCTCAATAGAAAGTGTTTCCATTGCTTAAGTGCATGGAAAATGGCAGCAAGTTTCATGTCATGTGTAGAATAATTATTTTCATGTTATTTTAATTTATGTGACTCATAATCCAAAACCTTACCATCTTGAGTAAAGATACCTCCATATCCTTCTTTGGAAGCATCAACCTAAACTTCAAAATTACCATTTGGGTCTAGTATGATCAAAATAGGAGCTATAATAAGTAGCCCATTCAACTTAATAAAATCTTCTTCACACTGAGAGGTCCATTAAAACTTATTTCCCTTACATTTCAAGGAAGTGATGGGATATGCCATACTAGAAAAAATTTCAACAAAGCATCAGTAATAACTAGCCAAACCTATGAATCTTCACATTTCATGCACATTAGAAGGAGAAGGCTAATCTTGGATAGCTTTGATCTTTGTGTGGTCAATAGAAATTCTTTTTTTCAAAACAATGTGTCTTAAGTAATGAACTTTGGATTCATAAAATGCACATTTAGACAGTGTTCCAAAAATCTTATGTTGTCTTAGTCCTTGTAATATTAGATGGAGGTGTTGATTATATTCAAATTCATCTATAGAATAAATCAAAATATCACCAATAAAAACTAAAAAAAAGTATCCAAGTAATCTCTAAATATGTTGTTCATAATATTCATGAAGGCTACAGGTGCATTGGTTAAACTAAAAGGTAGAACCATAAATTTGTAATGTCCATAACGGGTTCTAAAGGTAGTTTTATGGATGTCTTCTTCTTTGATGTGAAAGTGATGGTAACCAGACTCAAGTCAGTCTTGGAAAAGATTGTAGCACCCTTCATTTGGTCAAAAAATAATAATTTTTTGGTAAAGGATAGTGTTTTTTTATTGTTACCTTATTTTTAGGGACCGTAGGGACCATATCCTAAAACATAATTTTTTTGTTTAATTAATGTTTATCTATGAATATATCTTAGGTATACGTTATCCTATAAGATATCTTTTACCAACTGGGAAAGCAACTAACCATATGGGTTAGGCATCTAGTATCTTGTGCCAAATAGGCAAGCATCTAACCATATGGGTTAGGCATTCCTTTTTCAAATGGGCAAGCATCTAACCATACAGGTTAAGCATCTTACACATGAGTAGGTTATGCTCTGCCTAGAGACTTGACTCATCAGAATCAATTGGATCCTAAGTCACTCACTATTCACCACTCATCTCCACTAGATAATCACTAAGGTCATCATGATAGGAGCATATAACATATATCAAATAGTCATATTTCATCTCAAAATTTGGCCTAAAGCCTCAAGAACTATGACGATCCAACTAGGATCCTTATGAGTATATCATAGATTTATTATCTTTGCTTTTTTTTTAATCTAAACTAGGGTATTATTATAATGGTATTTCCTTTTCATTTAAATTTATTCTTGCTTAGTGCACAACCCCAAGCCCATCCTAATCACCTACGTATTGGAATCATCCTTCACTTCCTAGACTGCCTACACTTTCGAACAGGATCAAGGTGTAGTATGCATATAGTTTTATTTCCTATTCTATGTTTCATGTGAACTATAGGTCTGGGTATGAATCCCTTTTTAGGACCCAGTTCCTTAGATATTTCCTTTGTGATTTCTACCTAATGGGAGCATGAAATTATCAATTTAAGTGATTGAATACTTGATTAACTAAACTAGTCCTAAATCTTAATAAGAAATAGAATAAACATTTGTAAGTTACATCACCTTTTTCTACTTTTATTTACATCAACAATTTTTTTGATCCTTGCTTTAGATATCCTAGTCCATACAATTGTTGTTTCCAAAATTTTGTTATCTTAGAGCCTTATTGTTGGTGGTTTCTTGATAATAATTGGTTTAACATTCTCAATCTAGATTTTTATTACTCTTTTTTGATGGTACCAAGTTTTGAGTAAGAAATATACTTTCTCCATCTCTTTTTCATAAGTTCACAAGTCAAAATTATTTAAGGTAGTTCAAGTTATTTCCTTATCTTAATTAGTGTTGTTGACCAAGAGGAATTTTTCCACCCTTTGGTCTTAATGACATGACATGGCCCATATTTATCCTTGGTGGTTTATAGGGATGATGCCCAGACATCATTGTTAAAACTATGTTAGGCTATGGATGCAATAGCTCAAGCACAACAACATTACCTGTAAACATGAGGTAGAGGCACCGCTTAATACCAAACACTGCGTAGTTTTGTTTAACCTTAAATTCTTGGTCCAAATTTGAGATTTAAAAGTAAAGAATACTTGAAATAAATTAATGCATCATATTTAAAAATCAAATTCTTCAGTGGGAAGGTAGAAAATAAATCTATAACATGATCGTCTCGTTTAAACCTTATGCCAATTTTCAAAAATGATATTTTGGACAATTACATCTTTAGTCTACTTAGGTAAATTTTTTTAGAAAATAACTTATACACATGAAGTCTAAGAATGTTATTTTGAACTTGAATTTTAATGTTAAATAAATCTTTTATATACTTGAAAGGATGGTTCGGAAATTGAGGGTTCAACCCCAGAATGAAGAATATTTATTTTCGTACTATTCTTAATGATAATAAAATTCATCATCAAAGATTAACAACAATCAAAGTAAGGCTCTGCTTGGAATATTTTTCTATGAAAACTTAGATTTATTTATGGTGATTTCATGTATCTAATCAGTATTCTCACAATCTAAGTTTACACATGTAACTTTACAAACTAGATCAAATGTATTTCATAAATTTATAACTAGGTACATAGAAAATAAAACTCATTTATTTAATGCTATATTTTACTCTTTTCACCAAACTTGGTATAGAGATCATGTTAATGCTTGTACATAATATAAAATTGTATATATCAACTAATATTAAATGAAATCATATTGTTATATGTTATATGTCTCTCAAATATCTGATTACTTTATTACATTATTGTTTGCTATAAAATCATTTACTTTCCCTAACACATAGCATTATCATTTTATTTATAGTAATGAAAAAATCATTCTATTTTAGTTTTATAAAAATAAATACATTATTTTTTTTTGTACAATTTATCTAAAATATTATATTTACCTTATAATTAAATAAAATATTATTTTTACCTAGTGCTCAATGAAATCCTTGACTAAATTGGAATGTGGTTCCATTTGAATTGAAATAGTTGAGATAAAAATATGTTGGTAATTATTATGGACATGGAGCTAATGGATATTGTGTGAAGGTAAGGGAGAAGGCATTGATCCACTTCTTTTTTCCCTTTAAGTGTTGATCTTCTTTCACTTCTACTCAGACGTCACTAATTTCCTCCTTTCTTCCTTAAGTGTTAGTTTACTACCCTCTTCAAATGTTTATCTACTCCAGGTTTTGATCCCACTCCCTTCTTCCTTCTAGGTGTTAGTTCCTCCTTTCCCTTCCAGGCATCATTCCACTCATTCAAAGTGTTAATACTTCTCCTCCAACTTCAGTGCCGATCTCTTGTCTTTTTCTCTCTTGATCCACTACTCCCCTCCCTTAAGCATCAATCTTCACACATTTATAAACTTATTTCACATGGAAATATCTCCCATATTGTGATATCACTCTTGTTGTTTGGCTTTTAACTACTAGCACTAAAGGGTCGATGAGGCAAGTAATGTGGTAGTTCTTCTTTTGCATTGCATGAGTTAAGTGGGCAATGACTAAGGGAGGTGGAATGTTTTATTCCAAACTAAAAGAAAGATATTTTTATAACTAAAAGTTTTTTATTCCCCCCCCCTAAGTTAGGTGGTAGATAACTGGTTAGCATGCTTTATCCATAGGCATATGTGGTGGATTTGGTACATAGGGAGAAGGTGGTAGGTTAGGGTAGTTTAAGTTAGATTAGTCTTAACTTAATATTTGCTAGGTTTAAATTAAAAATAATTAAATAAAATAAAATTTCCTTTTTATTAATTAAAATAACTTTTGATGATTTCCAATAATATCTAATTTCATAATATTCTCCTCTGATATTAAATTCTTTCATTAATTATATTTTTACAAAGAGAGTAACAGAAAAGACTAAACATTCATCTCATTAAATTTTACCTCGTTCACAATTGTAACTTATGACAACATTGCATATATTTATGAGTAAATAAAATAACTATACTAATTTTAATGATTTGATCTCCTAACTTTAGGAATTTGAAAATGAAATTAAATCAAACTTTGCTTTCTTGAAAAATCCTATCAATGACCTGATAGCTCTTTGAAATAAGCACAAAAGTTAGCTTAAAAATCAACTCATCCTGACACAATTACTAAATGAGGTCCAAACTAAATTAAAGTATGAGCATGATTCCATAGTGTGGGAAGAGAGGTCGTGACATTATTCAACATGTTGTAATCAATGCAAATCCTTATATTACCATCCTTTTTCATAAAGACTACTAGATCACCTTAAGGAGACACACTTGGTCATATGATTCTATTATCTAAAATTTCTTATAGCTAAACTTTTATTTCTTATAGATCAACCACATTCATGTGGTAAGGTGCCCTTAGATGTAGGCACAGATCTAGGTATGAAGTCAATAAAAAAATCAAATTCAAACTTGGGTGGAAACTTGGGTAGATTTTTTAGGAAATACATTTATAAACTCCCTCAATATAAGAAAATCTTCAAGTTCCATCTCTTTTCCATTAGATATTTCTTGTAATTGGACTACATAGAGCTTACAACCCTTCCTAACTATGTTTTTTAATTACAAGGCTGAAAGTGTTTTATGTCTCATAGACCCTTGCATGCCTTGTAATTCTATGATTTGGTCAAGGTCATTGGTGCATCACACTCATTGACCCACATAATCAAGTGTGACTTTATGGTCATGCAGCCAATCCATCCCTAGGATGAGATCATAACACCCTAAAGATGTGATAAATAGATTTACCTTAGTCTTAAAAACACCAAGATCTATCTGTGCTTGTTCTAAACATTCAAGAATGGGAACTTTCATATTGGTACTGAATTCAACTTCCCAACATTTTCTTACCAAGATGGGTTTATTATTACATTATTTAACAACAAAAGGAAAACTATTAATTGTACCTCAAGTATCAATAGGAGTGGCATGTAAGTTTGCATTGTGATTATCAACAACATATACTCTACGGTTTATTGTTTTGCTTGATTTCAACTTAGGATAGTCCTTTCTATAGTGATGTTCACCACATTCCCATCACATAATTGACCTAGAAGATGCTACTATAAAAATTTTAGCACCCATGGTAGGTCCACGTGAGTTGTTATGATGTTGTTCCTTATTATAAGAACTAGATTTGGAAGATCCTTGGGACTTGAAGTTCCTATTTTGATTGGAAAAACTACTAAAATTTTTATTTCCTCCTTAAAATCCATGGTTATAATAAGATTTTTTGATGTTTTTGTTCATGGGAGAAATGTTCTTGGCCTTAGATTGATACCTATTAGACTTGAATTCTTGTATTTCCTTCTATCGAGACTTTTCCTTCTCCTCAACCTTGTATGTTAATTCTATGGTTCTAGCCAAAGTTTTGGAATTTGTCATGTTAACATTATGCATCAGAATCTCCTTAAGCCCAATCTTGAACTTTGTAATTATTTTTTCCTCTTCATGTATATAGTTCACATGATGCATCAAGTTCAATAATTAATTCTCATATTCTATAAAAAAACATTATATCTTATTTTAAGAGCTAAAAATTAGTGATTTTTTTCTCCTTATAGTTTGCATTTAGGCACCTCTTATAGAATTAAGTCTAAAAAATGGACTAGGATAGATTTAATGGTTGATACCCTTTAATAACACAAAGGTGGTTCCCCCATAATGTTTTAGGTCCTATTAGCTAATAGGTTGATACTCTATATTTCATATTGGAAGGCATATTATGCAAATTGAAGTAATTTTTCAAGTGCACTAACCAAACATCAGTTGCTTCTCCTAATTCTTCACCTGAGAAGGTAGGCAGTGAAAGTTTCTTAATTTTATTGATGATTGGGTCAACGATGGTCAAAATTGGTTCTTGTATTAAAGGTACTTCCATTTATCTCATTTCTAGCCTAGGTATTTCCTTCTGGGATACCCCTTCAAGATTGTTTAATCCGTGTTCCTGATTATCAATCTTCACTTACAAGTTGTTAAGGGTTGTCAAGATCCCACTAAGAATTTTTATCATGCTTATAAATTAGAATCCCATCAATTGATTTAGCATGAAGTACCTCAGTATTGTTGTTTATATTATTTACTCTAGATCATATAGGTTGTGAATAGAGATACAACCTCGATGACCTCTTACACATCCTCAACATCTACCCCTCACTACATTTACATTAAAAATATTTCCACAATTTTTCCTCCACTTGATCATATTCTAGCCATCCTAAAAAATTATAATTGATAACTTATAAGGTTGTATTTGATTAACTAAAAGTACTTGATCCTAGAGTTCCGTAGAGCAAAACACTATTCTGATACCAGATGAAACAATCCCAAAAAACAATTTTAGAATTGTTTATTTGAGTACACTTTTGACACATGTTAGGCCATTTAAAATATTTGATAATTTAATGAAACATTCAGCGTACCCTACACATACTTGATTGGAACTAAAGGAGGGTATTTGAGGCAATTCACTAGAGGTAAACACATATAAAAAGTGTTATAAGGAAGCTTTTTATTGTTTAAAAAGATTATAGAATTTGGGTTGTATCGATGTATGCATACATTAATAAGTCTTGAATGTCATAAGTGGCACTCATACTTCCTCATTAGACCATTTCTAAGTCCTTAACCTTAGATAATTACCTCACTCTCCTTAATGGGTTTCAGTCTCGTTTGAGGATGGTTAAGTTAAAAGATTGGTTTAAATGAGAAAGGTAGTCTTATAGTTATTAAATTATCATTTAGGTTATTCATATGTTTAAATAAATTTACATACTATACATTTTAAATAAGCACTCAAAAGTTAGCAAACAAAACTAATCCCATACTTGCAAATTTTTAATCCTCCCAACAGCAATTACATAAAAACATAAAAGAAATAGATATCGTACATCATTCTTTAGTTCTACTAGCTAGGTTTCCACATCTTATAGCCTTTAACGTCATTGCAATTATTTTACATCATTCATGTCAAACATAGATGCTTATAATAGTCAAGACATAGCTAAGTTAATCCATATTCTATGCAACTATTTCAAATTAGCATAACCAATGTTGTAAAAAAGTTTAAGGCATACAATCACATAATCTATATAAATCAATTTCTTCTGCAAACAAATATAATGAGTTAAATAGACTTTTTTTTTCAAGAGTCACTCTTTCTATTTTATAAGTGAATGTTGTAAGGACCTAAGTATGTTACGAATTTATTACAATTCAACTAGGCAAACTGAAACCAACAAGAATTTAATGGTATAATTCAAGCAACATAAGCAACCAGGTTCATTTGAGTTTCAAGATGAGTGTAACCTTAATAAAAATTTCCACTTAAGGAAATATTATAATTTTTTTTTTTTTTGGCATCCAATGCAAACAACCAACAAGTTCAAATCATAAGAATGAACCTAAAAGAATAGCATAAGTATAGTTTTTTTACTATTTAAGATGTTATGATAATTATTTACCATTTTTAGACTTCATTATAGATTAATAAAATGTATTCATCTATATAAGTAAATAAGGAAAACATTGTACATGATCATTCATTGAATCATAAGATTTATTAGTTCTTTTTCCAATTGATATAAATGTTTACAAATTACTTTCAATTTTTATAATCATACATAAGTTGGAGAAATGGTTTTTTTTATAATTAAAAATACACCTTGCATGCAACCAATATTATAGAGGAACACATTTATTTCATTTTTCTCATAGTCCTTCTATCAAGATTATGCATTGTCAGAAGGGTTAGATGTTCCAAATGCAACTACATATTATAAATGAGAGTAACCAGCTAACCAATTAATAATCCTTCTAAGGTAAATCTTATGCCACTTATATATTCTGAATTTAAACAACTAATGTAAAGTGTCTATGTATATGAAATTGTAAAACTTAAATCAATTATTAACTTCTATCTTAATCCCATCAAACCTATTCATTCTAAATTATATAGCTATAGAGTTAATGCAAAACATCTACATGTTTATATTCCCATTGAATGGCAATTGAAATAAGATTTAACCTTTATAAGGATGCAATTCATAACTGTTTTAATTTATTCCAAATAGACATAATTCTAAAAATTGATCTAGCATAAAATATCTAAGTAATTCTCATCACGATTTTGAAAAACAATTACTTAAAGATGTTTATATTTAACAACTAACAACATAGGACAAAAAACATTCTTATACCAAAATGTTAAAGCTACGAGTATTAGTATATCAATGAATTGACATTAGGAATTGGTAGAATTTAAATCCACTTATGTATTATTATAACATATAAAATATAGTAACATATTCATTCCATTCCTATTTACTAGAATCATAAACAATCTTGATAAATAATACAATACAATTTCCCTGTATAAAAGCTTTGGCCAATATTTACTTTATCCTTTCAATATTTCATTTCACAATATTTGTTAGCATCCAACGTTATCACTATAATAACCAAAATCAACATATAAAATATATGCCATCTATGTTAACCAAATCAATAAATACATTCAATACTATCTTTCATATGAAGTCATCAATATAATGAGTTGAACATGAACCAGCTGATAAAAATAAGTTCATCCCACTAGCCCTATGAGCCCCCCATCTGTGGCCCTTACCACCCCAACCATCATCAAGTTGGTGGTTGTGGTAACTGGAAATAGCTAATGAATTCTAAGCACATCGATATTTCAACAAAGACACAACAATCCAAAGTCACAAAATAAAATCAATTCATTCCAAGGAGAGATGAGAATAATTAAATTTTTAAGTATGGATAAGGGTGAGGATGGTTAACTTAGACCATCGAATGATATAGAATAGATTAATCCTAATCTATTATATATCTTTCGAGTTTATCCTATTTGAACCCCATCCAATTTCGCAATCAGCCTTTAATCATCCTAACCCACAATATATACATGTAGCTATTCAGGTCTAGTCTAGAAATAAAAATACACATATTTTGACCAATAATAATAACTAGATTTAATTAATTAATCATATCATAACAAGTAAACATGTCACTCAGTGTAACAAGTATAGAGATGACCCAATGACCTTAAAAGATTTAGTCAACTATAATAAAATCATATTACTATCATAACCTGTAGGCAAAATCCTAAAATTTAAATCTTGACATAGTTAATAAAATGATAAGGTCATGATTACCAATAATCATCAACAAAGTGAGCATATTATAAAAAAAGGTCAACCAAGGTCAAGATTCAAAATCAAATTCAAATTTGTAAGATTTCAATTATTTGTATACATATCAATCAATAATCCAATCAGAAAAGAAAATATAGCCACCTAATTCTCAATGCATATAAACATTTTATGAATACACACACACACACACACACACACACACACACACACACACACACACACACACACACACACACACACACATGTATGTGTGTGTCTATATATGTATGTATGTATGTATGTATGTATGTATGTATGTATGTATGTGTGTGTGTGTGTGTGTCTATATATATATATATATATATATATATATATATATATATATATATATAGAGAGAGAGAGAGAGAGAGAGATGTATGTATTTATATGTGAAATAATAATATAGATTTCATTACAAGTTTATAAGAAATATACATACACGCACACACACACACACACAGATATATATATATATATATATATATATATATATATATATATATATATATATATATATATAGAGAGAGAGAGAGAGAGAGAGAGATGTATATGTGAAATAATAATATAGATTTAATTACAAGTTTATCAGCAATAAACATATCAATATAGTCGGTCTACATATACATCTGAAAATTTAAAGACTTCTGGCTACATGCGCAGCCTCTAATTTTTTTTTATCCTTATAGCAACCTAGTAAAATTTGAACTAGAAAACTTAAATAAATTACTTAATTAAAACCACAAAGAAAATTTCAGAGAAGATGAAAGCTCTAAAACTCTTTTCTACTAATAATAAAAATAAAAACAATTATAACTAAACCAAATCTTAAATGTATAATCATAACTACCATTTATAAAATAATTATTAAAATTATATTCTAAAATTTTAAAATAATATGTGAAATATTTATCATCATAACTATAATAACACTTATATATATATATATATATATATATATATATATATATATAAAAGAAACAAAAAAGGTAAAAATTGAAAAACAACATTAACTAAAATGGCCTCAAGTCTCTGAACATAGCCTGAACATAGCCATAACCAATGCATTATAAAATTATATCCATATCTTTAATAATTTTAATGTTCAAAATAACATGTCAAACTTTTATTCTTACCATTGTTTTTTGAATATGATACATGTTGTTAATTTCGAGGGAAAAATTATGATACCAATTGTTAATTTCTAGGCTCTAATAACATAAGTAATTGAGGGCTTCTAAATAATCCCCCTTCTCACACAATACTCTGAAAATGTTTCGCTAAATTAATGTTGAATGATCATGGTTGTTTTTGTTGCCTCTTTTCTATAATGCTTTTTATTCTATTTTTTTTTTTTTTTTTAAAGTTAGGTTAGTTTTGCTTTATGTTTTTAATTATAAATATTTTCTATTAATTATAAATATAATATACTATTAATAATATAATATTAATTAATAATAAAATAGATGAATGGAAAAACATCACAATTCAAGATAAAACATCATATCAATTATAATATCAAAATTATATATAACTTTTTTTAATATTAAATCATCATTTTAATCAACATAATTATGAAGCAATATGATTCACTACCTAAAATATTCTTAATAGAATTTTCAATCAAAAAATATAAGGTAAAATATTGTAACAATAATTATGAAGCAATATGATTCACTACATAAAAGAACTTCGAGCAAATAACATAAAGTAGAAATGTTTATTAATTGTTAAGAGGAGTCAATCAGTTTTTAATTAGAGGATGTGGCACAATATTTCAAATTAAATAATTTGAAAAAAAAAATCAATTAAATTTCTTTCAAACTTAACATCATGAGGATGTCACTTAAAGTGCACACGACTTTAAACATTTTTATAAGAAAAATATAGTCAAATAAATAATCCATCAACAAAAAAATCTTAGTTTGGGTTTATTTCTTCATTTCAGTGCCATGATCACCATGTTTCCCATCACGATAGTTAATTTTAACTATATTTGCTTACTAGAATTAAAATATATAAATATAGTTTAATATAATAACATTAAATATCCTCCCAAGAACAAATACAATCGAGAATACAAGAAGACCAAAGGTTAACATACAAATATTTTTATTTATTTTTATTATTAGAATGCTTTTAATTATATTAAATAACAAAAAGTAATATAAAAGGTTACAAAGTAATATGGTAGGACAAATCATAACTCAAACTCTATATCGAAGTAAGAAATCAGTTCAAAATTTAAAAAAATAGTTAGATAAAGAATGACAAGAGCAACTACAAATAACCAAACAGATAATTAAGCATAGGGCACCGCTCTAGGAGGCAGAGGCAGAGGGTCACCATTAACAAGTACCAATCAAAAAAGAGGTTCTACATTAGAGATTTTTGTAGTAGTCCATCCATCCAATGGGTCATCATGAATAGTGACTGTGCAACCATCAATGGGTTGCATAAGAACAATAATGCTCATCAAAGACTGTAGAGTAAAACCATCATCATATTTTCCACATGAACTCCAACCATCCCTTAGGAGAAGATGAGACAGAAAGTAGCCCCTACTTCAAGACCATCTTCTATTTATATGCCTCTTAGGAGGAAGTGAAAGCAAATTGTGGGGTGAGTCATTTGGCAGAACTCTACTCATGGTACACAGGGCACTCCTCCAGTGGTTAAGGATCTCCTCCATGTGGTGGAAATCCAATGCCATCTTCTCATCTTTAGATTGGATCTTAAAGTAAACCGATGAAATAACAACCTTTTCATTAACAAAAAATAAAATTCTATAGGTCTCATGAGTAAAAATAACATCATTTTTTACTTTCGAAAGTTGAAATAGGATGATAGTATAAAAACATTGTGAGATAAAAGTAATAGAAACTAGCCAGTTAGAAAAGTCCACAAAGAGACCCTGCCTCTAGGAGAAAGGCTGAGGATGATAGGGTTGCAATAAAGAATGAATCCATCACTATGCAAATTGAGCTTTAGACATAACCAAAACAAATGCTTTAAATATTATGGCCAATTACAAGTTAGACAAAATTGTTGGGAAATGCAAAGGTGGAGGATTCTCTCACTGAAAGGGAGCCCGTGGTAAATTAAACACCATAAAAAATGAAGTATCTTGGGCTCTATGCTAGGGTACCACACATGATCCAAATGGGTGATCCAAGTCCTAAGAGAGAATAAATCCCCCAACATCTATTGACGTTATCAAGAGTTGGGGAGAATGAACTCATCACCTAACAAAGAAGCCCATGAGAGTAGCCTTTAAATTTTTTTATCATAGTTCCACCTCTAGTCTATACACCAAGATTTAGTAGGTTAAAGGCCAAGCTTATGAAGCATAACATCAATGAGTAATTTCTAAATGCAAAATATTGAAGGTAAGTTTACATTATTTATTTGAAACTTGTTTTTTAAATCAAGATAGGGAATATAGTCTCTGAAAGTAACCAAGACCTGTATAGTGAAAATCTTAGAGCTTTAATACCTCATAACTCAATCAGGGGGATAAAAGAGTTCGTGAGAATAGGATAACACCATAAGCTATGATCGTTAAAAGATAACCCTATGCGAAATCCATCCTCTACCCATTGCATGTCTAGTTTTAGTGCTTCAAAATCCTTCTAGATACTTTTTACAACAAAGAATCTTGTAATCTTAAAGGCATATTACTAATGAAGAGGTATTGAAATCCAAAATTCTACCAATTGGTTTTGCCATAGGGAGAGGCCAAAGAGATATAATGGTAGAGGATTTTCTAGAACTCATTTCCCTGAATAACCCAAACAACCCATTTAGTACATAAAACCATGCTTTGCCAATACATGTCCATGCCACCTTTATCATGAATATCCTAGGCTACCCAATGAAAACTTTGATCCTTGCTAGAATTGGCCCAGAGGAAATCTCAGAGAAGTTTGGCTAGACTATCATAAGAGGATTTAGAGGGGGGAAAGAAATAGGAGTAGTAAACATGATTCATCATTAAAATCTTGGGGCAAATCCAGAACTTACCAGCCATAGAAATGGGTTTGGTGTTCCAATACTCAATCTTCCTTTCGATCCTATTAAGGACATATTGCCAAAGATCAAATGACAAGATGTCAAAATTGAAGGGGATGCCAAAGAACTTGAATTGTTCCCCCAATTAATCTGCTATCGATTAAACTTCTTAAGTCACTTAGGCATAGACATCATGATTTGATAGAAACACTAGGTTTTAATCCATTCAAGGTTGAAGTTGGAAGCTAGACAAAATATATCTAGACATTGCATAGCTTCATTAAAAGTGGCCTCTTGCTCTTAAAGAATGAGAAAGATGTCATCTACAAAGTGGTCATTGATGAGCTGAGAGGTGTGGTCAGGCAACATAATGTCATAATAGATCCCTTGTGAAGCCTTAAAATTTTAAAGGTAATGTGGGGCTTTAGTGGATAAAACATAGAGTGTTATATAAAGGGGATAACCTTGGTGAATAGAGTTATAGAGTTTGATTCCCAAGATTTTTTTCCCACTAATACTAAGGCAGGTGGAGGCTTCATGAAGCAAGGTCTGCACTATATAGATGAAATAAGGGCTAAAGCTGATAGCCTGGAACATGGAAAGAATAAAATTCCACTCAGTATTATCATAATAATTTTCAAAGTCCCCCTTCAGTAAGATAGTTATTTGAAGAGAGGAATGGGCCCAAGGCATGCCTTCCCAAACCATAAAAAAAATATCTAAAATATATCTTCATCTATTAAAGCTTGTTTACTTTGTTCTGATAATGGTAGGTGGATTAGTTGGATGTGGTTAGCAAGGGCTTTAGTGAGAATCTTATATGAGACATTGAGCATGGTTATCAGTCTCTAGTTGTTGAGAAGCTCACAATCTTTAGCCTTGGAAATAAATTTGAAATTGCCTTGATTGATAATGGGTCTAAGATGCTAATTATTCAAGGCTTCTTTGTATACTTGCAGCAAGTCATGGCCAATGTAATCCCAAGTAGCTTTGTAAAATTTGTAAGGGAAGCCATTGAGGTTGGGGGATTTGTCATTGGTCATACAATTCAAATCCACCATAAGCTCTCGCAATGTGAGTGGGGCATCACAGAGCCACTGGTTGGCTAAGTTGAGCTTGCGTAGAACCACATTGAGGTAATTTTGAATATCTTTGGACTACTTGACTTTGAAACGCTGGGCATGGAAACCCTGGCTTTTATGCTCGAGAAAGGCTAAGGAGCTATCAAACTAGGAGGTAAGTCAGGATTGAGCCACTTGAATGGATTTAATTTTCCCTTCGACTTTTTTGGATTTTAGTGCTTTGAAAAAATATTTAGAGGCTTTGTCACCAATTTTGATAACATACAATTGAGCATGAATTTGGGCACCTCTAGTTCCGTGACTATATTCGACCTTGAGGTGGTGTTTGAGGGAGGCAACCATCCTATGTAATTATATGTTAAAAGGATCATTCTCAAAGGAGGCATAAACCTATTTAAATTCTTTGAATGTGGCCTCCTCAAAGCACTTCCAGATATGGGTGACATGTTTGCCATGGTTTTGGAGAAGGAGATGGTGCACTGAATAGCCTCCTTCTACCAATCAATCTAACTAGCAACATATGGGGCCCATAAAACTAGGTTCCAGATCTATCGGATGAGTCAGATGGTACCAATGTTACTTAGCATAGAGGTATTAATAATAAACTGATTACGTGGCACATTATACTTCCTAGAAGTCCATTCCACTTTGCAGGAGATGGGCAAGTTGTTTTATAGAATAATATGTAAGTGGATGTTGACATGATGACCATCAATGTTGGAGAATAAAAAATATTTTTTTCTAAAATAAAGAGGTTAAGATGCTTAAGCATGCATTGATCCATAAATTAGTAGTTGGACCAACTAAACTAAAATGTGGGATTAAAATTCTATCACTGAAGGAGAGGGTTTGCCATCACCTATTTACTTTTTAAATAGTACCAAGCCTCACATTCACCAACACACCAACACATGGGGATGGCCTTAACTTTGTCTTGGGGGTGGTCAATCATATTAAATTTACCACACATAAGCCACGTGGTAGGAGGTAACCCATCTTCCAATTGTTTCTAAAGTAGAGAGCGTTCAGGGCCATCATTGGAAGCATAGACGTTGAGAATGCCAAATGGATGGCCATCAATGTCAAGAGTAATCTAGACTTTTGGATGTGATGGGTCCTCCCTCATGGTAATTGTTGTCAACTTAGAGTTGCAGCCTGAAATGAAGACGTGTTGAAATTCCTAATCCTCTCTCCAGTTGAAACAATAGGATCTTCTCATGAGGGTGGGTACCTTAATGGTGAGAATAACCTCTAGAGAAGGTTGGTTCCTTTAAGATGTATCAATGAGGATCTCTACTCTGTGTTGTCAACTACCATAGAAAAGGGAGAAAGAAACTTGAAGGGGAAATCTTACCTATTGATGGTGATACACCAGAATGTTTGATCCACTCTACTTGGAACCTTGAACACTAAACAAAGAAGGGAAAAAGAAGACCTTTGATTTCAATTGATCATTGTGCATAAGTATTTCATGAGAAGGTTCGATCCAATGAAAAAAATATAAGGGAATATGATGGATAGAGGTCTAATATAAGACACTTTGTAACCACCTAACATCCACTTAAAACTTTAACAAAAGACATATAAAACACTGAACATGACCTACATAACATGATAAGCTAGCAACTATGTACGAGTCAAAATTTACGAAGGGAGAGAAATCTACCACGTATGCAAATTGTTGAATGAATGTACACTATGTCAGTGCTTGAAATCTAAAAGTACAATCCTTTTATTGATTAAAGAGGTTACACAACTCACCAATGGTAGAGTCTGGTATTACCAAGAGGGGGATACCTTTTACAAGGCTGAAAAGCCATTAATATAGAAAATTACAAAAAGCCAAGAGATTGGTGTTTAAAGATAGAGAGGGAGTAAATTCAAACCAACTCATCCTTTACAAAAGTCTATTTTATCTTACATGAAAATTCCTTACGTTGAAAAGTGGATGGTGGACTCAAACATTTGACTTTGCTTATGCATGATTGGTTGAGCCATGTCTAAAATTAGAGACTAGCTCTTTGGCATTTGAAAGTGGACGGCTGGGCTTGTTAAAATGCCCACCTCTCTTTGCATGGAAATCCATGTTAAGATTCAATAGATGAGCTCCACTTAGACTTCTGGAATGTTTGGAGAAGCGTGACTTTGACTAGTCAAACTGTGGGTCAATTAAAACTTAGAAATCTACCAAAAATAGCCCTTGTTTGCATGTATTTTCTCTTATTTTGGTTTGCCTATTTGTGTCTATTTTTGGCAGGTATTCTTTTTTTGATTATTTTATCTATATTTGGTCTATACTTCCTTGGATTTCCTAGCTATTCCCTTAGCCTAATTCTTTCAGATAGTTATTTTATCTATAGATTTCCTTTGGTCTCAAATTTTATTCAGATATTTTGCTTTGCATGTATATATTATCTTTGACTTTTTTGGCTATCTCCTTGGTCTTATATTCCTTCATATTTCTTTCTTGCCAATTTTTTCAATTTTATTCTCTTTGGCTCTTATGTCTTGCCCCCTAGATTTACCTTTGGTTTTCTTGTAGACTTTTATTATCTCCTTGGCATAAATTATTTTTTGCCCCTTTTCGTTGATTTGTTTGCATTTTTCCCAAATGAATCCTTCAGACAAAAATTCTGAAGGAATTCCTTCAAACTTTTTGTCTGAAGGATATCTTTCCTTGTAAATTTTTCTTTTCCTTCTTTATTCCCTCAAGCTTTTTCACTTTGACTTCCTACAGGCTTTGTTTGGTCCATTTCCTTTGGAATTCTATTGACCCTTGGTTTATTCTTTCCTTTGGACTTTTATCTTGCATAAAAAATGTCAGTATCCTTCTCTGTGTTTGACAATTATTTTGAAGGAATCCTTCAGACTCTTCACTAGCACCTACTTCAGATTCTTCATTTATTGTTACTTATAAAAAGAGATAAATCATTAACCCTGGAAAACCTGAAATGTACTATCCTGATTAATTCAGGTTTATAAGCCCAAATTAATTCTACTAATAAAACTTTCATAAGCAAAGCACTTTTCAAAACCTGATTTGCATTGTCAAGAGTAATTCAGATTTTTCAACCCATATTACTTTTGCTGAGGGGTTTCAACTATTGATTACTCATAAAATGAAATGAGTTGTCTCTTGTAAAACCCAAAGACTTCTCCTTCCAAAAAAACTTGAAGTCTTCTGTTGTGTAAAACCTGAAGTCTTCTGTTGTGTAAAACCTGAAGTCTTGCTTGAATGCCCACCCTCTCACACTTAGGCAAAATTTTGGTATGTAGGCCAAAAAATGGCCAATAGTAATAATGGAAGAGGAGACCTTAGGAGTAACTAAAATTAGGCTACACCAAATCCCACCTCATGCAAAGTGGTCACCTAGTTGGCATTCACCCAAATGTAGGGACTTCTGGAGGAGAAAGCCAAAATTTCTAACTTCTTACAGACATAGAATATCTATAAAACCAATCTACTGATATGAAACTCACATATAGTATTTATGGGTAGACTCTATAAGACAACTAACATTTCATGATAAAACATTCATAGGGAGAGATTATCCATATGAACCTCCCCTTATCCATCCTCAAAATCTGCCAACACTGCAAAAATTTTATGTTAGTGAGGGTGAGAAATTCCACTACCTAAATTGAAACAATGTTTGGCATCATGATCCTCTCGAGGAGAGTCATCGTCCCCATGAGGTGGGCTGCTAGACCACTGGGAGGCTAAGCCACTAGTTGAGTGAACCTCAGTCATAGGCATCCTAGATTTATGAGAGGCCAGAGAAACACTTTGCGAGTTGAGAGGAACCAAGTTGGTAGAGGAAACAAAGAAGTCCCCTAAAAGGGTGTGAAAATTGGAAGAGAATCCTCCCGAGATAGTGGTTGGGGTGTGCTTTGTGGCTTTGGGCTCAACAACCATTTGGGAAGTACTTTGGTGCCATCACCTTGGTATGTTAGCTTTGCCTTCTTTGTCTAAGGAGGCAATCGAGGAGGTTTGGGCCAATCCATACAAGGAAAATTATTGATGTGGTGGTCTGAGGCTTGACAACGGAAACAAGTGTTGGGTAGGTTGAAATATACAACCTTTTGCGACCACTGGGTCTCCCCAACTTGTATTTCAATGAACTTCTTCATCTCCTTAGAGAGATTAACCTTCACACATACTCACTTGTTAGGCTGAGGTGAGAACCACCTATTTGGTTTGATCGTAACCATGTGTCTTATAAGAGCGATAATTTGGGGGATAAAAACCCAAAGGTGGATTGATAGACCGAGAAGCTCAACCCAAATACTGACACAAAGGGCAACATTGTTAGAAACCTTAAAAACATGGGATCTGAGAGATAAAATCATAAGTTTGTTGCGAAGAAACCAAACATTGGACTTCACAATAATCAGTTGTGTCTTAGAGGGATCTTTAAAGGTAAACAAAAAGAAACCTTTGTTAAGGTTTTGTATGCCAGAGACAAGCACACCTAGTGGCTCCTACTGGTTGTAGGTCAGTTATGGAGGTAATCCTTTGAGGGATTACGGCCAACAAAATAAGCAATGATAGAGCAATTTTCATACTATTTGCAACATTATTCAAGAACAATAACAAGAATGCTTACCTTCGAAAGGGAGGGAGGGGCTAAGGAATTATCTCATCGTAAACTTTTGGAACAAACTTTCAATCTTGCTTGGACCCCATTGGCTCCATGTTCTGCATCAACAGATGCAGTAGAGCATGGAGAAGTCATAAACATAGGACTTGTCTACTCAAAAGGAGGTGCACCGAACGTAGTTAATGCACTACTATCCTAAAAAATCTCATAGGCCTAACGATATGGGAAAAATGGACAAAAAATGCAAACAAAAAGACACAAAACATAAAACTCTAGCAAAGTGATTTCTTCATTCTCCTTCTTCAATTCTCTAAATCTTCTTTATTTACTTTTCTTTCCATACTTTATTGGTATTTTGATTATGTAAGATGATAGACTATATTATTGATTTTTTAACATTTATTTATTTATTTATTTATATTTTTTATATACATATTAATTTATAACATTATATTTTAAAACAATTAATTTTTAATTATATGTTAATTTACAAATATATTCAAATTTCTTTATATTAATATTAGAATTATTTTTATGATAAATCAAAATTAATGACTTGAAATATTCATAAAAAGTTTACACACAATTTCTGTAAATTACTTTTTTTCTATCTTATATATTAAAAAAGATAAAATTTATAAAAGAAAAACGAAACGATTTAAATCTATTATAATTTATTTACTATTAAAAAAATTCCTTCTCCAAATTTTATGGCATCTGAACTTTATCTTGAATGATTGATTGAAGGGGGATGTTCATCCAAAGATTTAGGTTCGCTTGTCCATCACTTCTCTCAACAATTTCACGATTAGAGCGACCGAAATTGAGTCATCAAATGAAAACCATATCAGTGGACCCTGTGCATCGACAACACTCATTATTAGGTATATTTTCAATTTTGAAGGGCTGGGTTTATTTTCAAAGTTGAAGTGTATGTCCTTATATTCCCTCTATTGTAATATTTTATTGATGTTTTTTTGAAACATGAATAATTTAAGATTTTACATATAACATATGTAATGTTGTGTTGACCCTTTGATCCACACAGTTGTTTTTAGATTTATAAAGCTCTACTATTATAATATTAAATAAAAATTAAATAAAAATTTAAAATATTTGTTACTGTTTGTTTGATGTATCTCATGTGGAAGGTGTGTTTGTATGCATGACTTGTGTGTTAGAGAGAGACTGAGTAAGCTTAAGTGTTGTCAATATTAACAACTCTAATTTTGAACCAAAAACTAATCTCTATAGTATGTATTACTTCTAATACCAATTATATTCTTAGGGCTTTCTCAGTCTCCACTATATACTCTACCAAATTTTTAACTTTATGGGGTAGACCGACCTATATGAGTCAATTTCAGTATTACTAAAAATATTGATATGCACATAGATAAATGAAAATATAAGAGTAAGATAAAAATGAAAATATAAGAGTAAGATAAAAATGAAAATAGTAAATATATGTTGATATTTTTATAGAACATCTAGATTAATAAATTAATGTTTTTTTAATTTATCTTTCTTATATTTTATTAAATATTTTTTATCTTTTATTTTTTTATGTAATATTTTTTTGGTACATATAATATTATTAAATATGAAGAATTAAATTTTATTTTCCATCAAATATTCTTTTAAAGATTTAGATAATAATATCATAGTGATTCATAAAGTAGTAGTGTATGTCCTATTAAACATGACAGGGATATCTGAAACTTATATTATAATTATGTGGCTCTCATGATTATATTTCTTGTTGGGCCTTAATTCCATGTAAGTATAGGCTATGTGCCAATACAATAGACATTTAGGTATGAGGCAATCACTTTTCATGATTGTTATTTTATCATCTAGTGGCGTTACTTATCAAGCAGCTAACAAGTCCTTTTTGAATCAATCAACATTGGGAAGCAAGCACACAAGACAATGACTACTCAATAAAGACAATGTAGTGGAGATGACAAAATATGTACCTCCAATGTCAGCTCAGCGATTGGCATGCTCCATTTCCCAAGATCCTCAGATGCTCCAAAGCTCTATAAAAAGAAGCGGAGTCTAGCTAGAAAAGGAGGAGACAACTAGAGTAACAAAGCCCTAGCAGATTGGTTTTAGACATTATGTTCACTATTTAGACTTAGAGTTAGTTTATAACACTCTTATTGCCCCCCATTGTAATGCCTAAGCTCGTCTGTGAGCCTCTAGGCCTTTAACAGCTTATGTCGAGCATTTTCTCAGTTTATATTGACTTATATATGTATTATCATTGAACTCTATTAATGATGAATGCTTTGCAAAATTTTATGGGATTGAATGCTTGACTCTATAGAATGTATGTTGAGCTCTTACGAACTACTAGCCTAACTCATTCATGGCATGCCTATAGCTAATGATGAACCCCATGCTCAATATAGGAAAAGTTATAAGTATGGTTAAGGCCATGTGCCTTGGAATGATACCCATGCCTAAGTGCAAACCTATGCCTAAGTCCTTCAACTACACACCCAGTTTCCCTTCAAGCACCTAAATGCCTTTAATCCAAGGATACCAAAGTCTTTCACCCATGAATGCACCACCACCATTGTACTAGCTAGAATCCCCAAAGGATAGAGTTGTGCCATGGCACAACTAGCCCAACACAGACCCCGGTCCTTTCTCCACTACACTTCAAGTGAGAACATAAGGCTTGTGCCTTATGTGAAGTGATTTCAGTGTATTCGAGTGCTAAATGTTAAACACCATAGGATTAGTCAAGGCATGTGCCCCATTTGAACAAGCCTAAATCTGACTTGGATAGCTATAGAAGTGCATGACTAGGCCCATGACTGAAACACCTACTTTTATACAACATTTTAGTTTCATTTTCAGGACTTGTTGAATTTTATTACTAAAATGGTCCACAAGGACAATGATTTAAATCTTCCTTGATAAAATTGAGTGCTAGCTAGAATGAGTGGAAGATAACTTTACGCTAAGACATCCAACTTGTAGAGAATATAACCCAGGGAAGTGGGTATGAAACCACTTGTATGATGCCCTATACAATATTTTCTTTTGTAAACTGCTGGAGCAAGTGTACTGATGGTTGGCTACTTATGCGACACATAAAATTTGAAGCTATAGATAGCACCTCAAGTAGACAAAAGAGTGCTTAGAGAGGCTTGAGAATTTAGATGCCACTTAGACTAAAGCCACTGATAAATGGTGGTAAGGGGCACTAAATAACTACATTCTTGAGTTTGCAGTATCAATGTATTCCTACCTTGAAAAAGTAGAATATCAGTTCTTAGATGAGCCCAAAGGTGTGTTTATGAAATAACTTGGCACCAAACTGAAGAAGTTGATGGTGGACTACAGTTCTGAAATAATAAGGATGGAAGGCTAAAATCCTCTCATTTATGAGAAGTGTAATAGGGAAGAAGGGGAAGTGTAAGGGAGGTGTAATGGAAGGGGATGAGAATATTG
The DNA here is from genome assembly GCA_037957365.1 of Torreya grandis. Taxonomy (NCBI): domain Eukaryota; kingdom Viridiplantae; phylum Streptophyta; class Pinopsida; order Cupressales; family Taxaceae; genus Torreya; species Torreya grandis. The sequence continues at coordinate 1,176,936 of JARHVA010002151.1, read as the reverse complement.
ACACCCAAAGGCTCAGGAGATAGGATTATAACAAGATGAGGCATGGGCTGATGAAGGATATGGAACCTGGAAGTGTCGAAAGGACCTATAACAAGAAATAAGAACATGGGGAAGGATCTCTTGAATGGAAACAGTGCCTAAGGAAGCAATCCTTGAAGCCATAAAACAAGCTTCATAGTTGACAGGTGAATGCCCAAGGTCCCTGTAGAAATTGACCATTAGAGATGCATCAGATACAACTAACCCATTTAAACCTATGGTGTGAGATTATGCACTGGATCCCCCATAGGAAGACATAATATTAACAACTAACCTCATTATCGACTTAGACTTTGATCATTTTACCAATTTAGACCAAAACATTGTGATTAAACAAGTTATCCCTTATGAGGAGGTACATGAAGATACCTCTAGACCTTGAGGCACTATCCTAACAAGATAGAACATGAGTGCAAGCACCCCAATTCAACCAATGTTAGTTGTGCAACCTGGGCAAAAACTTGTAAGAGGTGGCCCTATACCACCAATTAGTAGTACAACATCATCATCTTCTATGATATTACCAATAACCATAGGACCGACACCTGGCTTAGTGGCTAGAGGCCTTAGAGGACCAATGATAAGACAAGTATTGAGAGGAAAAGTGCATCATACATTGGCTACTCCCCAACCCTAGATTTATCACAAGATGGCCATACGCTTGCCTAAGTATCGAGGCATGGAGAATGTTGCAAAGCATGTGCTCAAGTGTGAATTATAATGGTGTGCTCAAGGAATAACCCAATCTGAGTGCAAGGCAACCCATTTCATGACAACCTTTCTTGATCATGCCCATACTTGGTATAGGAATTTTGATCCTAACTAGGCTATGGTTGATTATGACACCATGAAAGAAGCCTTCTTGAAGGAGTTTGAGTAGCAAAGTATCACCATGCTCAAGGAGACCAATCAGGGGTTATTAGAGAGCATGCACTTATACGATGCTAGATTCAAGACTCTCTTTTCCAAGCTCCCTTATGATATTCACCCTTCCCAACATGCATAATGGTTCATTGGAGGATTTCTAATACCTTTTAGAAAGGCACTATACATGAAAACATTTACAGACCCTTAGGAAGCACTTGAATTCATGCTCAAGAATGAGGTGGTGGGGAGTGATGATATAGGCATTAGTCCATTCATGGAGGTGCAAATTACATCTATGGCCTCCCAACTACAAAATTTGAGTGCTAACTCATCGTAAAATGCTTGAAACAAGTTGTGGTACACTGATTGTAAGATAGAGGGCCATAATAGAAATAGTTACCCTTAGAGGAATGTGCACACACTGCTTCTCAATTGTGAAGTTTATCATGAGGTGCATGATGTTGACAACTACCCTTTATTGCAACATGCCATTCTGGTCAACATAACCCTCTATTACAAATTATATGATGCATACACTCACACCACAACTAACTTCCAAGTAATTGATGAGATATGCCAAAATATGGAAAGAGGCACAAAGTAGGAAACTACAAAAGTTGGAGGGTATGCAAACAAATAAAATGATGTTTATAACCAATAGAATGTTGGTTGTGGGAACCAAAGAGGTGCTAGAGGGTGATATGGAGGAAGATTCCCACCGTGATCATATTACAAGTCCAGGTCAACTAAGCACTATCAACATGACTGCCTAATGCATCTAATGTGTGGGTATTATTGAGGACCACATCTGATCAAGAAAAGCCCAAACTTGTATAAAAATCTATCGCAAGGCAAATTGGGTACTGATAAAGGTGTAGGGATGATCATGCATGAGTCTAAAGAGGTGAAATGGGCTCTAAAGGCACAACCATCATGCATGGAATCAATCAAGGTATAGGTGACTACTCAGAGTGGACTAACCACTCAATCACTAGTTACACCAACATCAGAGTTATGCTTGGAATATGGGATGCCTAGCCACACTGTGTGCATTACACATCTAGAACCCAAAGTTGTGTCTTACCCAGACCCTACATTCCAAAATAATGTACTATAGCAAGCCATGAATTTGATCTAAAACCTACAAGGAGAGCTCTAATTGGCATGAGACTTAGAAGCACAGGTTGTTGCCTCTCACAAAAAGTAGGATGGCCAGGAGGTTGAAGTGCAAGATCTGATGGAAGTTTTTCACCTCCTACAAATATAAGGGATGCTTCCCTTATTAGAAAACATGATTCTAGAACATGTAGGATAGAAGTCAGAAAAATTCATCATGTCATACATAAAATAAGTGCAAGAGGTCAAGAATACATAGAACATAGATTATGACCAAGAACTCCTAGTGAATTCCACCATCGATGGATGATTTGTCTATGATGTGTGATCGACACTAGCACTGACATAAATATACTAACCAAGAATGCATGGGAAAAGATGGGTAATCCAGTCTTGAGACCTTCTCCCCATGTACTCATCATGGCCAACAAGACCTCAGTGCGTCTTATTGGAATTATAAAAGGCAACATTATAGATATTATGGGCACTAAATTCCATGTTGACTTTGAGGTAATGGTGTTGGTTGAATAGGATAACTATCTAGTGCTTCTATGAAGGCTTTGGTGCTACATCAATAATGTATATATGTGCTTCAAAAACTGATATATGATCTTCAAAAATGGCAAGGAGTGGTAGTGATTCCAATTTCAAGTGACCAAGGACCCCATATGTGGAGAGCATTGATTTGGAGGATGAGATAAACCATATATATAAAATCATGATGCAAGGCACCAATAATCTCAACCCTTTTGATTAAGGAGTACTCTCTTGAAAGGATGGAAAGTCAGCCTTAGACACCACCCCTATCACTTGTGACCAATGGGTTGAAGAAGCTTATGATGCCACTAGTTGTAGATGTCACTTAGTGTACACAAAGCTATTAAATCCCATGAAGACTAGTTGGGTCCAAATTGATTTCACTCCAAAATGATGGGTTCCATGTCATGATGAGAAAGGAAAAAGGGTACTCCACCTGAGCAAAGGCAAGCTTACAGTACTCTCAAAATTTTAAGGAAGAAACACAATGGAAAGGTATGTCTATGACCTTGAATCATGCATCCCAAATGAGATAGATAGAATGGATGTACTAGTGTATACCTTGAAAATCACTACCATGCATTACTAGGTAGTGCAAAAGTCCAACTTGCCAACCTGTCCAGAGGTGAAAGTAGCCATTTGCACCAAATTTAGGAGGATTAATCTAGACTTAGATATATCAATGTACTCTACTGACTCTGATCTCATGGTGTATGTGTGCCTATGCAAGGAGACATGGGTTGATTGTAGCATGACTACTCCAAATAACTTATGGGTGCACACCTTCTATACAACTCTGAAGACATGTGCAAAAACATCGTATGTGTTCAACGAGATACACTAAGAGACCACTAATTTGGATGCCCTTAAAGAGAAGTTTGTGCACACCTTCTCCTTCTCCACACAAAACTTCGAATTGGTCAAGCCACTACAAGTGATTCAAAGGGAAATGTTTAAGGATACCACCATCCTTGAGGAGTGTCTGAAAGACATGTTCAGGGAAAAAGGGTTGGCTCTCCAAACTTTATATAAGGAATAAAATCTCAATAGTGACTTAATCAAATAAGATGATGAAACTTGGAAGGAATGCTACTAGAAAATGCTGACTGACAAAAGAAATCTGATGCACCAAGTAGATGATAGCGCTTTCGATGAAAAAGACCCCACTCACCTTCGCATAGAGATGATTGAGGAAACTCTAAAAATTGAGGAATCATACCAAGATAAGAATGAACAAAAGTTCTATGGAATCCATATCCTTCAAATTTCATCAAAATAGAGGGAGAATAATGATATACACTTCAACTTTGAAAATAAACCCATCCCTTCAAAATTGAAAATATACCTAATGAGTGTTGTCGATAGTGTTGTCGATACAGAGGTTCTAGTGATATATTTTTCATTTTATGACTCACATTCTAAGTAACTTATTATACATGTGCTATTATTTAAAAATAAAATTTCCAATCTCACTCTCATGCCTAATAAGAAAAAAATTATTCGTAGTCAATTTTGCTTACTCTAATCATGAAATTATTGAGAGAAGTGATGGACAAACAAACCTAAATCTTTGGATGAACATCCTCCTTCAATAAATTGATCAATAAATATAAAGTTATAATTCCATCAAAGTGGGAATTATTGTAGAAGGAGAGCCAAATATGGCTACTCTAGGTGCCTATTGGTCTAACATAGAGCTGGCATGCATCATAGACCTCCTAAAGGAGTTCCAAAACTTGTTCCCCAAGACTTATTAGGATATGAAGGGAACCCACCCATGCCTTGGGAATATGATCATAAAGATAATTGATGTTGCAATACTTGTAAAAAATCACCCCTATAGGATTGATCCTAACCTCCGTGCCAAGGTCAAAACATAGATCAATGCAATGTTGTCCATAGGGATCTTTCACCCTATGGAGGAGTCCAAGTGGGTGAACTTGATGGTGATAATAATCAAGAAGGATGGGTACATTCATATTTACATCAATTATAGAATTTTTAATTACACTTGCATCAATGTCCCCTTCTCGACTCCATTCACTGATGAAGTCTTTGAAGGTATTGTAGGTTGTGAGATCTACACCTTCACTGATGGGTTCTCTGGCTACCACCAAGTCTAGATTGAGGAAGAGGACAAGCCTAAAACAACCTTTGTAACTAAATGGGGTTGTTTTTCTTATAATGTGATGCCCTTTGGACTCAAGAATGTGCCAACTGTGATCTCGAGTGTGGTGATCACCATATTCAAAGACTTCATCCATAGGTTCTTTCAAGTATACCTAAATGACTAGATAGTGTATGGCATCATCAAAGACCATTGTGATAACTTGTGCCTAATATTTGAGAGGTGTAGGTAGCTTTAAATATCCCTAAAATTGAAGAATTGAATCTTCACAACACTATTTCGACCCTACTTTGGCATATCATTTATAAGGATGGTTTATTTGTTGATCCGGTGAAGATTGAAATCATCATTCAACTCTAGACTCCTTCCACATAGAAAGACATTTGTGCCTTTTTTGGCCACTTTGGGTATTATAAAAAATTTATAAGGATTTATGCAAAGATTACATCAGTACTAGAATAAATCTTACGCAATAATAGACCATTCTAATGGGTGAAGTGCAAGAGGATGCCTTTCAAACCCTAAAGCTCAAATTGGCTAGCATGCCTATCTTGTAATTTTCTGACTGGATGAACCAATTCCACATCCATGTTGATGCTTCTAGAAATATTATTAGCATAATGTTGGTACAACCTATAGAAGGCAAAGTGGATCACCCCATCTCCTTTGCTAGTAGAAAATTAAAAAAGGCAAATTAGAACTATACCACAATCAAGTGTGAGGTGCTCTCCATGGTCTATGCCCTGCAAAAATTTAGATAATATTTGTTGGTGACCCCATTCATCTTTTTCATAGATCATGAGTGCTTAATTACCTCATAAATAAGCATGTTCTCCATGGGTGAATTTGCATATAGATCATTCTATTCCAAGAATTCTAGTTTTGTGTTATTGTCAATCCTAAAAAATAGAACTTGAAGCCAAACCATTTATCCTGTATAGACTCAGGTAATGTACCAGTGCCAATTGAAGATGATATGTTAGATGTAAAACTATATATAATCTACCATATCCCTGAAGACTTGGTATAGATAGTCACCTTTTTAACATCTAGATCTGTACCCCAAATAATAATAACAAAAGAAAATAAATAGTTCACAATTTGTACTACCCCTTTTTAACTCATCAAGAAGGAAATGTACAAACTATTCTGAGATGAAGTTATATGTCAATGTGTATTGGAGCATGAAATGGAATCCATCCTACATGAGGCACAAGAGGGGTTAGTATAAGGCCATTGCATAAGAGATGCAATAGCAAGCATGATGTTACAATCAAGCTTGTGGTGGCCAAGTCTATTTCAAGATGCGAAGGATTGTGCCAAGTCATGCGACATATGCCAATGCATAGGGAATCCTAACCACTGATATGAGATTCCTCTAATCCCCATTCTTTTCTGAGAGCCTTTCAAGAAATAGGCCATTGACTTTGTTAGGCCAATTACTCCTATAATACGGCGTCCTTGTGCAAGGTACATCCTAATGGCCATGAACTATCTCATCAAGTGGGTTAAGGCTGTGTCAACAAAAAATTGCACCACTACCATATTCATATTTTTCATTTGGGAGAAGAACATAAGATGGTATGGGTGCCCACTCAGCCTGACTAGCGATAGGAGCACACACTTTATAAATGAAATTGTGCAAATCCTGTTAACAAAATACATGATAACGCACCATGAGATAATGCCATACCATCCCCAAGTGAATGACATATATAAGGCATTTAACAAGATCCTAGGTATGTGCCTCACAAAGATATGTGATAATGTTTACACGGATTGGGATGATTGAGTGTTAGCAGTGTTATGGGAAAATTGCATAACATACAAATGCTTGAATAAGGCTACACCATTTCAACTGGTGTTTGGCATTGAGATAATCATGCTGATGGATTTATTGGTGCCATCATTTTACATCACATGAATTGGTTGGTTATATGACCAAGAGTCATTGAATGTAATTATGGAGGACTTAGAGTGCTTAATTGAAGCACATGCCCAAGAAAAGTGGAGCCCATAGATAGGAAAAATGTTCCAAAAGCTCTTCAATGACAAGCACATAAATCACAAGGTGATAATAGAAGGGGAATTCATTTTTATCTATGACTCAAAGTATATCATACACCTTGACAAGTTGTAGATAAGTTGAATTGGCCCATATATAATCCACATCATCTTAAAGACTAGTGCATGCAAACTGTGCACATTATCAGGTGAAATACTCCTTGGGCATTTTAATGGTATTTGATTGAAGTTATACTGGCAATAAAGTGGTGCTTACACCATCACACACTAACTTATTCATAATTAATTAGTGATTTTGAGAAACTATAATAAAGTTTGGTGCAAGCCAAACAATTTCCTTTTTTGTGATTTTTTGGCAATTTTATTGTGGTGGTCAATAAGCGACACTTTGAGTCCACTAGTTAGAATGTTTCTAGCACTTTCATGCATAATTATAGATGGGTCAATTGAGCATAGACACTCTCTAAGCACCTGAGGCTAGAAACCTAAGTTATGGGTGCTTAAAGTTTTATAGATTTAGACACAAGATGTACCATATCTTCATGCACGAGATTCAAAAAGCAAGGTACTTTAGGCCCACAAAAGGGCTAGTTTAGTGCTTCCAATCATAAAAAAAATTAGGTGAATCCAATGAGGATATTTCTTAAGAACCTATGCTAGACACCTAAGTCTCTAGGCACATGAAACTCATTAGACTTGGAGCAAATGTGAACTGAGAAAGTCACAAAAGACAAAGTGAAGATGCACAACATGATCGTGTGCAAGCGAAAAAATGAGAAAGTTATACTAGAGGAACAATGTAAGGGATTTGTATGGGGTAGTAAAGGCCAAACAAAAAAGATGAAAGTGTAGTGAAATCAACCAAGATAGATAATCATGATTGAAATAGAAGCACAACTGGAAAAGGAAATGGGATCAAGGAGGCTGAATTACGTGCATGTGAAGTACTGCACCCAAGTTACTATATTCAAGGTGAAGGTCACACCAAGTGAACAAAATATAGGAGAAGATCATCAGGATAGCATCCACCCAAAGTAAGGTAGGAAGTGATCATTTGAACTACATGTCATAACACCAAAAAGTAGTTAGTATAATTAAAAGTGGTGGTAATAGAGGCACAAAGATCCACATTGAATGTGCATTTAACAGAAAATTTTTGTGGATTTTTTGGGGCATAAAAAATCCCAAGGATTTTATGCACCACCATGTCATTAATGAATCATAATTATAGTGTTAGATTGGAAGTAGAGGTATAAATTAGGGAAAACTAATTGTGTCTAGCTACATACCTTTTGTTAATTTGAATCTTGAACAAACAACCAGAGTAAACTAGTGAACCAGAGAGGTGAACCAAGTTAACCCTATTACAGTGAGACCCTAAGAACCCTTAGACATTAAAAAGTGGATGATTATGTAGAGGAATGAATTGAATTCCTTGTGAGACTGATAGAAGAGAGAAAGTTACACAAGTTACGCAAAAAACCAGGCAACTAAACAACTAAGGTGATGCAAAGGCCACCATTTGTGGCATACAAAGCTTGATAGCCGAACATATAGTTTGTTGTTCCCAAAATATGTCATGTGTTTTTGTAGACAACATACCAATCATTTTGGTCTTGCAGGCCAAAATGGTCTCTTTCTTTCTTTCAAAATGTTCTAAGCAGTTAAGTTTTTCAAATATTTAAGCCTTTTAAACTAAGGAAATCGCAGGTTCAACAGGCCAGCTTTCTCAAAAGGAAGTTCAAAACACTTCAGGCATTTCCTTAGTGTTTTGAGGATGGTTTGACACTGAGGTTCAATCAAAATACTTAACAGTGAGCTTCAAACAATTGAAATGAACCATTGAACCATTGAACTCCACCTTTGCAAGGTTCAAAGGTTCAATGAGTTTAAAGGTTCAATGGCTTCAACGGAGTTAAAGAATAAAAGGATTCAAAGAGTTAAGATTGAACCATTAAACCATTAAACCTTGAAATTCAAAAGGTTCAAAGGTTCAAATGTTCAATAAGTTCAACAGACATAGAGAATGAAAGGATCCAAAGAGTTTAAAGCTTCAAAGGATTCAAAGAAATACATCTGAACCATTGAACCATTAAACCTTGAGCTTCGAAAGGTTCAAAGGTTTAAAGGTTCAAAGGGTTCAAAGAGTTTGAAGTTCGAGGAAAAGATTCAAGTGAATGGATGAAGTGGAAGATTCCAGAAAGAGTTTCAACCAAATGGTTCAACCGAAGAAGAAAACCAAGTGAACACGGCCCTTTACAAAACATTGAATCATCGAACCACTAAACCATTGGACCATTAAATCTTTGAACCAAAAGAGTTCAATGTTCAAAGGTTCAAAGTGGTTCAAGTGACCAGTGACATCTCTATGGACGTCAAATTTAGGGTGATAGAATAACCGTTGATTTTTAAAATACTTGATAACAAACTCAGTGACTAGCCAAGAAAAGAGCCGAAGAAGTTAGTTGAAATCAAGAAGATAGCCCCAAGAGCTCAGATCACCAGGAAGAGAAAAAACGTGGCAAAGAAGGAGGTATTGACTAAAAAAAGTCCATAAATATTTGCAAAAGAGTTATTCTAGTATGTGGAATATTCCACCAGGTGGACATCAAAAAGAGAAAACATTCAAAGGTGTGGCCTATTTTTCTGCATTAAGTAAAGGTGAATAGACAGCCGTGTAAGCATCATAAAGAAGACTCAACAACCCATGCTTAGGAGGAGACATTTGAGATGATTCAAAATGCCCAAGTCAAGGCTGATGACCTGTTCTAGCATGGTCCTTTCATAGAAATTCAATGCATTCAATTTATCATGGGCCATTCTCATGAAAACAAATGCCCAAGTCTTTCTTGTGATACTATATATTGTAATCTCTCATTTTGTATAAGGGAGATCTCTCTGTTATTAGAAGCGAAGCTCTGCCCAAATTGAAAGGCATTCTTGAGACTTTGAGCTCAAACTGTTAGGTTGTGGAGCTAAAAGCTTCACCAGGATGCAAACAGGAGAAGTTATGGAGGATGCAGAGTTGCAGAGTCAGTTGCAGGGCAACCGGCGTCGGTCTGATCAACCAACATCGATCAGATAGAAGCGAAGAACCTACCAGCATCGGTTACCATTTGGCTGACATCGGTCATGGAGGAGCTGACGTCGATAGCCTGTGCGAGAACAGGCAGTTTGCATGTTGATCCCAAAGAGTCTATTTTTGGACTGTTTGTTTGCATGTCAAAGGCTAGTCTTAGTCTTGAGTTACGTGTCTAATTATTGTAATTAGGTTAGTCTAATTATTGTAAGCATGAGATCTATATATGGACTCATGCGCTGTATTGTAAACTTGTAGCTAGTGAGTAAGAGAGCAATAAGCTCCTTCAGAGAGAAGATAGCAATGGTGTGTTCCTCCTAGTGCCACAGTACCAAGGTGGGTACTGGTTTGGAGAATCAACAGGGTTCTTCGTATGTGTATGATCTTGGTCAGCATGTGTGCATGACTTTCTATAGGAGATCTACAATGGTGAGTAAGGTCTAGTGATTTGCAGGTAGCAGCAGAGAGCAGGAGATCTACTTGGAGTACGGTTGTGTACTTGGTGAACTGGCAGCGTGTTACTAACTGGTTGGAGAGGTGAACATCAATTCTGTATTGGAGTTGATTGTTGTGACCAAGAGAGAGAGGGAAGAAGGTCTTGAGGTGTGTCGAACCTTTGAGGTGGAGGAAGAAGTGGCATCTTCCTTATTGTATATTCTTCTGAGTGATTATTAATACAATTGTGTATTGTCTCTCAATTCCTGTGTTGTTTCATATTTCCAGTTACTTTATATTTCTGGTTAAATTCCATGTTTAGTTGCTAATAAAAGAAGTAATCATATGTGCTCTAATTGGTAGAGCAAGATCCTGACACAGTGGGATCAGAGCATGTTTATTGTTCTTGGATTCCCTGACAAAAACTATTAATCATATTTTGTTAAGTGAATGAGAAAGCAAGTGACCTTTCAAACTTTATGTTGAAATAGCTTGTGTCATTTAGGAAATTATTCGTATGTCTTTATCCTAAATACAATCTTGTCCATTTAATAAAACAAGAAAAACAAGTGGAAATAAGTTGGAAGATGTCCTGAAGTCGACTGTGGGAGACTTTGTGCTACCATAATTGTCTTTAGTTTGTATTTTGTGTAAAGGATACTAGAAATACTTTGAGCTCTCTTTATCCTTCGTAATCCTTTACTCTGTTGTAGTTTTAGATGGAGACTTTGGGCTGCACTTAATCCCATGGTATCCTTCGTTCTAATCAGTGAAAGAAGCAAAAGAAGACTTTGTGATTTCATGGGTTTCTTGTGATTACAGTTACTACCTAGGAAGTCTTCCTCTAGTTTTTTTTAACATCATTTCTGAAAGAAGAGAAATGCCTTCAACAATTACCCAGTAATTCTCCTCTATTTTTTGAACATCATCTCTAAAAAAAGAGAGATGGATGGTATGATTTCACCCCTGTGTGTATTTTTAGCTTATATGTATACTATAAATTATAGGGAACCTCCCTTTGCTGAGAGGAGAGATTTATCTCATTCTGGCTATGGTCACCACACCCATTTTGCTACATAAATCTCCTTATGATGTGGTTGATGTAACCATTTTGTTGTCAGTCAGATGGTGACAAAATATTCACCCAATAGTTTTTAGTGACTCCACTGGGGGATGACGTGAAGTAGGAGAGAACAAGAGAGCTTCACGCCAACAATTTTTGGCGACTCCATTGTGGATGAATGAGTAATTTTGATCTTTTTCTAGCAGCTCCATGCTAACAATTTTTGGCGATTCCACTGGGGATCAAACCAATAATTTTGATATTTTTCCTCCACCATCTCGCCTTCAATGAACCAGGAGTTTTCCTCCTACAAACATCAGGTCCCCAATACCAGGCAAAGCTGCTCTTTCCTTTGGTAATAGAGCTTTGTCTATACATATCCCTCAAAGATTTATTATCCCTCCCTTCAATAGCCACATCATGTCAGCTCAAGGCCCATGGGGTAATACTTTTGGTCTTTTGAATCTAACCCCACCTCTACATGAACTACCCTATAGTTCAAGAAATAATTTTCTCAAGTTCTATGGTGATGAGAAGGTTCATCCTGATGAACATATTGTAGATTTTTGCATATCCTATGATGTGATAAGTGTTGAATATGAAGACATTGCAGTCAAACTATTTGTAGAAATATTGCAAGGCACTGCTATAGACTAGTTTTATCATCTGCAAGAACAAATAGTGACTGATTGGAACACTCTCAAGGCCAAATTTGAGGCTAGATTCAAACCTGCAGAAGATGCACATGCCCTGTTAGCCCAGCTTACACAAATGAAGAAGGAGCCTCATGAACACATGAGAGACTTCATTTCTAAATTTGACAAGCTAAGGAACAAGATTCCCATAATTTCTCAGTTGACACCTGAGAATATCAATGCTTCTTCATCAATTTTTAGCTTCCTCAAGTGAGTTTTCTATTGAGGCAGGCTAGCCACATAGATCTTGCCATAGCTCAGATTTTGGCCACTGAGGTTGAAGATGATCTTATCTTGGTAGGAAAGATAAGAAGAGATCCTAACAGAAGTAAATCTTCTTCATCTTCTTAATATTCTTCTACAGGCACCACTGATCCTATGGTGTAAAAGCTAGAAAATTAATTGCTAGCTCTAAAAAAGCAAATGGCACAAGGGATGTTTAGTCCTCCTTCCTATTAGGATATACCAAGGAGGATGTTTCCCAACCAGTCATATTAGGGAAATGTTACCAGAAATCAAGGGCAACCAAATCGCCTTCCTCCCCACCAAGGAAGTTTGCCATTGAAGCGGCACTAACTAACTAAATAGTTGGTTATATTGAAACTGAATCTGATTTTTCTTTCCAACCTGAGTTGAACTAAGAAGATAACGTTGATCTCTTTATAGAAGGCCAAGAAGAATCAGTTGGCGACTCCAACATTGGTTTATTGAATTACTAGGATGAACCCAGAAGTGAAGGCAAAGTATTTGATGGATCATACGCTATATTTACAAGGTCCTAGAACCAGTCAACTCAATAAGATGATAAGGGAAAAATAGGGGAAGAATCTTGACTAGTAATTTCAATTGTGAAATGAAGGGCTTCTCTTCCTTTCCAATCAAAGGACCCAGTGAGCAATAAAAAAGTAAGTACCTCAAATAACCTACACCTTCTGCTTCAATTTTGCAGACTAGTCCTACACCTAGTAAAATCCAAATTGATAGACTGCCTTTCTCTATCTCAAATTCATTTCAGTCATTTGATATAATTGACCATGCTAATAAGACTAAAATTCAAATATCTGAATTTGAATTCTTGCAATCCAACCCTGAGCAGTTGGATAGGTTAGTTTGATGCATCAAGAATAAAACCATCCCTACATGATAGGAAATTTTAGAAGTAACCCCTGTTCCCACAAAGAACACACCTATCCAAAATAATCTTATGATTACTCCTCCAGCTGCCCCTAGAAAGATAAAACCATTTTATGTTTCCTTGTTGATAAACAGTCATCAGCTGAACAATAGCATTATAGACTCAGGAGCTTCTGACAATGTCATGCCTGCCAAGGTGGCAAAATCTCTTGGTCTCACACTGACTAAGACCTTTAGGATATGTTTCTCCATGGAAAACAAACAAGTGCCTATACTAGGACAAATCAAAGATTCTCAATTTGCATTTGCAGCCTTCCGAGATAAGAGAATCAAAATGACAGTCCTGGTGGCTGACGTCCCAGCCTCCTACAACATTCTTCTTGGTGAATTTTTTGCAAGGACATTAGTAGAAATTGAGCATGAACCTATCTGAGGTGAGGATCCATGTCAAGGGCATCATGCAAAGGCTAATTCTTGAGAAGGAATCAAAGTACATTGTCACTCAAATATTAGCCCCTGAAGCTCAAATTTTGTTTGAGTCTTCAAGCATGGGTAATTACTTTTTGTCTACTGAAGACATTCCTGTTTCAGCAGACAAAAGTTCCATAGGTGACAATCCAAAATATTTAGATAAAACATCAGAAGAATTGGTAGGGCATAGTATAGATGAAAAATGATCTTCTCTCCCTAATGAAGAAATTTTTGAAAGAAGATCAAATTCCAATGATGTCTAGATTTTGGAATTCGATGGCAGCAATTCTTCTACTAGTTCTAGAGCTAGAGTTGTTTTGATATCTCCTCAAGGAGATATTTTCCCTTATGTATATAAGTTACAATTCAACAACACTAATAATACTACTGAATATGAATCACTACTACTTGGTTTAAAGGTTTCTCAAGATAAAGGTGTTAAACTCCTTATAAGGTGCCAAAGGAGATGCTGAACTGGTGGTTTGTCAGGTGAGGAACCTGTATCAAACCAAGAATGAGAGATTGTGACATTATCACAATCTGGTGTGGGACTACATTGAAATATTTGATGCTTTTAGTATTTTTGTCGTACCTAGAGAATTCAATAGTCGTGCAGATTTATTGGCCCTCTCTACAACTCTCTTGGTCCCTCACCAAGATTTCAAAGAAGACAGATACACTATCGAGTTGGTCTTTAGATAAAGTGTACATGATAATGCTGACCATTGGCAGGTGTTCAATGGCAATAATCAAATCAATTATTTTCAGGATTAGATGGATAGCTTTGAGAAACTTCATTTTGAAGGTAGTGAATTTCAACCATGGGAATAAGCTCCCGAAACAAATTTAAAAGATGATGAAGAGTTCCTTTAGCTCAAAGGGAATAAAATTTCAAAAGAATTAATTTCTCTTGAGAAACTTTTTGACAAGCATGATAGGTTTATCAAGGAACAATAAATGGATTCAGAATCCTCCAAGTATTTTGATCAAATAAATTTGAGTACAGAAGACAATCCAATATGGTCAACATTGAAAATTGTTGTACCCCTGATGAAAAACTCAAATTTATCACTCTGCTTTGCCATTACATTAATGTTTAGGCATACTCTTATGATTATTTGAAATCTCTCAGACCTAAAGAAATATAGCATGAAATTCCTCTCAAGATTAGGTCATTACCTCACAAGTAGAAGCAAAGCCAGTACAACCCTAAGATATCATGCACTATTATTTCTGAGATACAAAAAATGCTGAATGCAAGAATTATTTTCCCAATCCATCATTCCACCTGGATTACAAACATAGTCCCTATGAGAAATAAGAATGGATAAATTTGCTTGTGTGTTGATTTTAGAAATCTATCCCCTACCCATCATGGATCAGCTACTGCAAATAGTGACTAGCGCTAAGATGTTATCAATGCTAGATGGTTTTTTGAGATATAATCAAGTGGAAGTTGGTGAAGCAGACCAAAATAAGACTACTTTCACAACACCTTGGGGCACTTTTGCATATCATAGAATGCCTTTTGGCTTGATCAATGACAGTGCCACCTTCCAAAGAGTGATGGATCTTGCTTTCAAAAGTGAAATGGGGAAACTTATTGTGGTATGCCTTGATGAATTAATAGTCTTTTCTAAGCATCATCTTGATCATGTGCATAATCTACAATAAGTGTTGGAGTGATGTAGGCATAATGGTATTTCTCTTAATCCTAAGAAATCAATTTTTGGGGTTACTAAAGGGAAACTTCTCGGTCACACACTGTCCCGAGAAGGTATAAACATTGACCCAAAAAGGGTCAAATCCATTCAAGAGATTTCTCTTCCCGCTAGTAAGACTGCAATTCACTCTTTCTTTTGAAAGGTGAACTTTGTACAAAGGTTTATTCTTAAATTCATAGAGAAGACTCACCACATTGTCAATATGATGAAGGGCAAAGCCACTTTCAACTGGACTAAAGAAGGCAAGTCAGCATTTCAAGACATCAAGGAAGCTATCGCCCATGCCCCAATCTTGATTTGTCTTGATTACACCAAAGACTTCATGATGTACAGTTATGCTTCTGAACACATGCTTTTAGCCATTTTGGTTCAGTAGAATAAAGGAGGTGTGGAATCTCCCATATCTTTCATGAGTTGTCCTCTCAAAGCTCATGAGCTGAAGTATTCAAACATGGAGAAGCAATCTTATGCTATGGTAAAGGCAATAAATCACTTCTATGTTTACATCTTGAACTCACACACCATTGTTCTGGGCCCTAATACAATAGTGAAGTCCATACTAACTTAGCAAGAGTTTGGAACCAAAAGGGGAAATTAGATTTCTAAAATCTAGGAGTTTGATCTTGTTATCAAACCAATGAAGCTTGTGTGGGGTAGGAGTCTTTGCCAATTAATTTTTTATAACATACTAGAAGAAACAGGGAATGAAGAAATTAAATTTGAAAACATGCCAACAGTTCTATTTGTCACCACTACGAATGAGTGGTATTTGAATATTGCTCATTTCCTTACCTATAGTGAGTGTCCTGCTCACCTGTCTCGTAAAGAAAAGAGGACTATTAAGTTGAAATCTGCCAACTTTATCCTATGGGACAACAGTCTGTATAAAAGGAACCTTGATGGGGTATTCCTTCGCTACATGGATAAAGTGCATCAGAACAAACTTTTAGAATCATTTCACAATTTGGCTTGTGGAGGACATTTTTTTATGCCTATGACTACCCATAAGATTCTATGAGCCATGTACTATTAGCCTACTCTATTTCAATATTCATATGCTTGGGTACGCAAATGCAAGCTGTGTCAACAGTTTGTTGGCATACCCAAGTTGGTTGTGTTACCTCTCAAGCTTGTGGTGATAGAAGAGTCATTTTAGCAATGGGGAATTGATTCATTGGCGCTATAAATTCATCTTTGAGTACTAGACATGATTATGTCCTTATAGCCATAGACTACTTTAGCAAGTGGGTGGAAGCCATTCCAATCAAGCATGCTACTTCAGAAGTAGTGTGTAATTTCCTTAAGGAAAACATCATTTCTAGGTCTGGGGTCCCAACCAAGATTGTAATAGATAATGCAAACTATTTCTCTTCTCATGAGATTACCCAGTTCTACTACTATTATGGGATTACCCTCTCCCATTCTTTTGACTATTATCTACAATGAAATGGTCAAGCATAATCAAGCAATAAGAACCTGTTGACCATTATCAGGAAGCTGGTAGATGACAAGCAGAGAACCTGGCATAAAGCATTGCTTGACGATTTATGGGCAGACATAATTACACCCAAGAGGACAATTGGTATGTCCCCATTCCAACTTCTATATGGTCTCAATGCAGAGATACCAATCACCCTAGAATTATCAGTAGTAAAGTTAGCAAAGGCAGTGGAAGATTCAACTTTTGAAATTTCCATCGATAAAAGGATCATGTGCTTGATTGAACTAAATGAACAATGAAATATGGTGGTGGACCGAATTGTTGCACATCAAAGTCTGGTAAAGAGACTCTTTGACCAAAAAGCAAGGATCCATGCTTTTTAGGTTGGAGATCAAGTCTTGTTGTGGGACAAGAGGAGAGAACCAAAAGGAATGCATGGAAAATTGGATTCCCTATGGAGAGGTCTATTTCCCATTCATCATTTAAATGGTGTAAATAGTTTCTTACTAAAATATCAAGATGAAATGCCATTTACTCTGCCTCATAGTGGGCAACATCTAAAGCACTTCAATCTTTGAAGTATCAAATAAGTCTAGTTGTACATATGTATAATTTTTGTATAGTCTTCCTTTTGTTTTGTGTTGTTCATTTATTTTTTGGTGCCTTTATTTTTAGGTAAGCATGACTCCATAGCCCAATGGCATAGATGAAGGCACTGAGATTGTGGATTCTACTCCCTTCAATTGTTTCAAAATATCAATCGATGGAAGTTTCCCAACTGGAGCCAGCTGTTGTTCCCAAAATCCATCACTTGTTTTTTGGATAACATGCCGATCATTTTGGTCCTGCAGGCCAAAATGGTCTCTTTCTTTCTTTCAAAATGTTTTGAGCAGTTAAGTTTTTCAAATATTCAATCCTTTTCATTCTAAGGAAGTCGCAAGTTCAACAGGTGGGCTTTCTCAAAGGGAATTTCAAAACACTTAAGGCATTTTCTTAGTGTTTTGAGGATGGTTCAATGCCGAGGTTCAATTAAAAGACTTAATGGTAGGATTCAAACAATTGGAATGAACCATTGAACCATTGAACCCCACCTTCACAAGGTTCAAAGGTTCAATGAGTTTAAAGGTTCAACGGCTTCGACAAACTTAAAGAATAAAAGGACTTGAAGAGTTAAGATTGAATTGTTGAACCATTGAACCTTGAACTTCAAAAGGTTTAAAGGTTCAAATGTTCAATGAGTTCAATGAGTTCAACAGACTTAGAGAATGAAAGGATCCAGAGAGTTCATAGCTTTAAAGGACTCAAAGAAATAGATCTAAACCATTGAACCATTGAACCTTGAACTTCGAAAGGTTCAAAGGCTCAAAGTGCTCAAAGAGTTCAAAGTTTGAGCAGAAGCTTTGAGCAAATGGATGAAGTGAAATATTCTAGAAAGAGGTTCAACCAAATGGTTCAACCGAAGAAGAAAACCAAGTGAACATGGCCCTTTACAAAACATTGAATCACCAAACCATTGAACTGTTGAACCATTAAACCTTTGAACCAAAAGATTTCAAGGTTCAAAGGTTCAAAGTGGTTCAAGCGATCGTGATGTCCCCACGGATGTCAAATTCAGGGTGATGGAATAACCATTGATTTTTAAAAGACTTGAGAAAAAACTTAGCAACCAGCCAATAAAAGAGCCAAAGAAGCCAACTAAAAGTGAGAAGATACCCCCGAGAGCTTAGATCACCAGGAAGAGACAAAACGTGGCAAGGAAGGAGGGAGCGACTATAGAAAGTCTAGAAATATCTGTAGAAGAGTTATTCTAGTAGTTGGACATTAGAAAGAGCAAACATTCAAAGGCATGGCCTATTTTTCTACATTAAGTAAAGGCAAAAAGACAGCCGTGTAAGCGTCATAAAGAAGACCAGACAACCCATGCTTAGGAGGAGACATTTGAGATGATTCAGATTGCCAAAGTCAAGGTTGATGACCTATTCTAGCATGGCCCTTTCACATATATTCAATACATTTAATTGAGCATGGGTTGTTTTCATGAAAACAAGCGCCCAAGTCTTTCTTATGATACTATATATTGTAATCTCTCATTTTGTATAAGGGAGATCTCTCTGTTATTAGAAGCAAAGATTTGCCCAACTTGAAAGGCATTCCTAAGACTTTGAGCTCAGAATGTTAATCATATTTTGTTAAGTGAATGAGAAATCAAGTGACCTTTCAAACTTTGTGTTGAAATAGCTTGTGTCATTTAAGAAATTGTTCTTATGTCTTTTTCCTAAATACAGTCTTGTCCATTTAATTAAACAAGCAGAACAAGTGGAAATAAGCTAGAATATGTCCTGAAACTAATTGTGGGAGACTTTGTGCTACCATAATTGTCTTCAGTCTGTGTTTTATGTAAAGGATACTAGAGATACTTTGAGCTCTCTTTATCCTTTGTAATCCTTTACTTTGTTGTAGTTTTAGGTGGAGACTTTCGAATGTGCTTAATCCTACGGTGTCCTTCATCCTAATCAGTGAAAGAAGTAATGAAAGACTTTGTGCTTTCGTGAGTTTCTTGTGGTTACAGTTACTATCTAGGAAGTCTTCCTCTGGTTTTCTAAACATCATTTCTGAAAGAAGAGAAATGCCTTCAGCAATTACCCAGGAATTCTCCTCTATTTTTTTGAACATCATCTCTGAAGAAAGAGAAATGGATGGTATGATTTCACCCCTGTGTGTATTTTCAGCTTATATATATATATATATATATATATATATATATGGAACCTCCCCCTGCTAGGAGGGGAGATTTATCTCATTCTAGCTATGGTCACTACACCCATTTTACCGCATAAATCTCCTTATGCTATGGTTGATGTAACCATTTTACCGTTAGTTAGCTAGTGAAAAAATATTCACCCAACATAGTTAAAGACCTTATGACTATGTGAATTACCAATGAATATTGAAGGCTTTTTTAAGATTGATAGGCAATGATTTAATACTATTAGATTCATAATGGGAAAAAGTGGATGAGCTTGGGCCTGCAACAAGCACAAAAATGTGCTAAGAGAGCATGACTAGCAGGAGAAGCCACTGCTAGTTGAAAGAGTCAACATCACCCAAATCAACCTAAAAGTGATCAAGAAGATGTTTTACTAATACATGTAGTTCCCTGAGGAAGTTTTGATGGGATAAAATTGGGTGGCGTTCATGCATAAGTGCCACTTAAAATAATACAACCACCAAACCTCTAGTAATGTGAATGACCTGACACAATACTATATGGTAGACACAAGGGCAAAGACTACAAAAGGCACAACAGTCTTTAATGTCTCAATCTAAGACAAAATAATGGCCATCAATATGATGTAGCTCTATGATTTACCATGTTTTGGAAATTCAAAGTAACTTATGCAGTTAGTCCTCTCACATGTCCACAGGGACAAGTTATATTTTATAAGGAGGAGCATGAGGCTTTTTTCAAACCTCATCAACTGAATCATCAAATTCCTAAAATATGACATAAACATTCACCAGATGATGGCAGATAATGTTGAGGTTGTAAGGGTTGTGAAGCTCCTATGTTATTACAAAGGAGGTTTCATGCTCCTAATTAAGGACATCAATGGCCCTGGGATGAGGGTAACTACACACTTGGTGAGCTCCAAACTATGCCTAGGTTTTTAATGGGCAGATGTGACAAATACCTACCTATTTATCACATACCACATGGTGTAGGGGATGAAATTTAACATCACCAATTTCATCACAGAGGACATGATTAAGAATGTGCTCAAAAGTCACACTATGAATGACCTTTTGATGGGGTTCCATGTTGATCTTGACTATGATGGAAGAGATCAACGTGCCTAATGGTGATGAAGATAAATCATTGATCTTCCTAGTGCACAATGACTCCCTAGCACTCAAGTACCAAAAACTCAAAATCCCCCCTACTTTTACCCTGAAGTATAAAGCTCATTTGATGGGATAGTGCACCTAGTACATTGAAGCTTTTAGAGAAAAATGTTTCATCCCATAGAAACTCCCATAGAGTCTGCTTAGAATGATAACTTTTACCATTATGAAACACTTCAACATCATTCAATTGGTAGTCATAGATGGGAATCATTCAGGCAGGCTAAAACCACCTTATGCACTTTCAACTAGGTACTTCAGAAAGGTGCTACAAAGAATCCTCAACATGAAGCAGGTGGATATCCTAGTAAATATCATGGATGTAGTGATACACAAATTGAGGGGTAATACATGTTCCCACAGGTTAAGACAATTGAGGATGAGGAGGATGATTTAGATGCCACAAATATCTATCCCTTTAAAAGAGAGGTCATCCTTGGGCACATCCATAGGATTTTCTATGATATGAAGCCAAATAAGAATGGCACAAGCATAGACAAAGATGATGACCTCCTCCTTTAGGTCAATGAATAAGAAGAGTTGGTGCTTGAGGAACCATTAACACCAAGTAAAACCCCTCAAAATAAATGGGGATAAACCCTAGAGGAAATACAAGAGCACCTTCATTCGAAGATCACCTCTGAAGATGAAGTTTCCCCCTCTACACAAAAGAAGAAGCATATGGTCTTTACATACAAGACTACATTTCCCAAGTTGAGGGAAAATAAAAATAAGTCCAAGGGGCCAATGTCGATGCCCATAATACCCTTGGTAGAGATGAAGGCACAAGAAGGGTGAGAGGAAGTAGAAGTGCATAGAGTGCAAGAAGAGGAAGAAGAAGAAGATGGAGGGATGAAGGTGTATATCATCCAAGAAGAAACAAAGGAAGAGCCCAACATTATTGAAATTCATGAGGCTCTCTAAGGTGGTGTTATTGCTAGACTTAGGGAAACAAGATCATCAAGCACCCCAAACATATAACCTAAGATGCAACCTTTGAAAAGATAAGGAGGAGATGAGGCACAAATGGAAAAAAATAGGCCTTGATATGGACCATATATAATCAGCCTTGGAATTTCACCAAAAAAGGGAGGCCATGAAGGCCAAAGGTATGACCTAAGTAGAGATTGATAAAGCTGAGGCTGACGAGATAAGGTTCGAGGAGGAAAATATGGTCATGATCATGACAAATAGGAAGGAAGAGATAAAGAATGCAAAAGAGGAAAGGCCCAAGAGAGAAAGAGAAGAGAAGTGGGTTGACATAAGTGTAGAACCCATAAAGGACAAAACAACAAATCTGCCTGCCACCCCCACCAACATAGTAGAGGAATCGATACCACAGACATGCCCAAGTTGTGAAGGGGTGCCTAAAGACAAGGAAGGTGATACCGATACCTTAAAGAAATAAACAAAGAGTGCAGTTGAAATCTATTAGACTCATGAGGGTGAAGTGGATGAAGGGGAAAAGTTTGAGGAAGAACCCTTACTAGAGAAATAAGAAGCATCAAAGGAATACACAAAAAAAGGCACTAGCTCTGATGAAGAATATTTAAAGCATACAAAGCTAGCCATATATGGAAAGGAAGTTAAGTTGAGCCTGTGAGAGAAGACATAGAAGGGGTTCACATATGAAGCCTATTACATGTTGGAGTACATGCCCCCCAAAGCAGCCACAACACTGACATGCCATCAACTATCCTTTACTTTTGATGGCTATATGGATGAGCCTTAATTTGAGTTACTACAAAAGGAAATCTTAAGCACAAACCAATAAGAGGAGGGGTAGGACTCACTTCTTGTAAACCCCAATGTAATGAATCTAGTAAGGTTGGCAAATGCCCTCCTTCGAATGGTTTTCAAGGTAGCACACAAGAAGATCATCAACGATGTTAGATATTCAAGATGGAAGAAGATCATGATGGAGGAGGAGGAAAAGAATAAGGCCATCAGATTCAAACTTTAGCAACTAGCCGAGCATGTGGAGGAAGTAGAGCCATCCCTCTTGAATGGCATCGACACTTCAAATTTTTCCAAAGTCAAAAAAATACATGTGTTAGTGGAGTAGATGTTCCCAATATTAAAGGCAAAATCAAAGTTAAAAGAAGAAGAGGACCCTTGCACTAGCATAAAATAAGAGCTCATTGCAAAATTCAAAGTGGTGGAATATCTCTTTGCAAAGTAAGAAGAGGGCACAAAAGCGATTAATGTAGTCTTTTATAACTTTTCCACCCTAACTCAGCCATCGACATGTGTTTCAAAAAGTCAAAATGGGAGAAGGATGCACTAATGGTGCATGCATACCTTATGATAAGGGTCAAGCATGCTCAAATAATGGTATAGATCAACACTTTAAGTGCCTAGATCAAGACCTAGGAGCAGGACTTGGAAGAGCTCTATCTTGCACTAGAAAAAAGGCTTGTGAGAAAGGAAAGATCCTTGATGGAGGTGTAGCCATGGCAAAGGAAAGGTTGAAGTCTTTTAGGAGATAATTGGAGAAAATAGATATGTTCACTCTTAGTGCCACCTCCATAGAAGTAGACAACACTGCAGAAAAAATCAAGCTTGCAATCTAGGGTTTTGAGGACTCCATGTCAGAACTAAAGGAGTATGCACCCAAGTCTTGTGCACTTAAGGCATTGGAAGGATAGTTTGAGGATGGACTAACATTTTTGTATGGGGTAATTTTGGGCCACAATTCTATCTAAGTATAAGCTTTGTACCAACATAACAGACATCCATGAATGAGGCAATCACTTTTCATGATTATTATTTTATCATCTAGTGGTGCCAGCTAGTAGGTGGTTAACAACTCCTTTTTGAATCAATCAACATTGAGAAGTGGTTGCATGGGACAATGAATGCTCATTAAAGATAGTGTAGTGGAGATAGTAGAATGTGTACCTCTAGTTCCAACTCAATGATTCACATGCTCCATTCCCCATGATCCTTAGACTTTTTGAAGCTTTATAAAAGGAAGTAGAATCTAGTTAGAAAAGGAGGAGACAACTAGAGTAGTGACTCCCAAGTAGATTGGTTTCAAACACTATGTTTACTATTTAGACTTAGAGTTAGTTTAGAACACTCTTAGTGCTTTTCATTCTAATGCCCAAGCTCGTTTGTGAGCCTCTAGGCCTTTAGCAACTTATGTCGAGCATTTTCTCTACTTGTATTGACTTATATATGTATTTTTTTTAACTCTGTTAATGATGAATGCTTTGTGAATGTTTAATAGATTGAATGCTTAACTCTATAGAATGAATGTTGAGCTCTTGTGAGCTTCTAACCTAAATCATTCATGGTGTGCCTATATCTAGTGATAAACCCCATGCCTAATATAGGAAAATCTATAAGTATGGTTAAGACCCTACACCTTACAATGATACCCACACCTAAGCACAAACCTACACCTAAGTCCTTCAACTAGACATCCAATTGCCTCTCAAGTACCTAAATTCCTTTAAACCAAGGATACTAAAGGATTGTGCCCATGAATGTACCACAACCATTCTATTAACCAAATTCTTGAAAGGCTAGAGTTGTTCCATTGCACAACTAACCTAACTCAGACCCCCATCCCTTCTTCATTATTCTTTGGATGAGAACATAAGGTTTGCACCTTATGTGAAGTGATGTTAGTGCAGTTGAGTGATAAATGTTGAGTGCCATAAGATTAGTCAAGGCCTATGCCCCATTGGAACAAGCCTAAATCTGACTTGGATAGCTATAAAAATGCACGACTATGCCCATGACCAAAACACCTAATTTTCTACAATATTTCTCTATTTTTCAAGCATGCTCACTATGGAGAAAATGTACTTGTTTATTAAAATCATAAGGTGGGTGGTTTTATTAGTTCAACAAACTATTTGGAGCATAATTTCCTCTAAGATTGAAATAAATTTAGATGTTCCTATATTTAAAAGAATTACTAAAAATAAAGTGTAAATGATTAATATTATCAATTAATCATATTTCTCTTTGAGTAATTGTATAATGATGAGAAAATTAATATTAAACTCTAATTTTTTTTCTTGATATTAGTATATTTAATTTTTTTAATTTAAATATATACTTAATTTATAATTTAAATAAATATTAAATTTTAGATATTTATTTGTTAAGAAAGTCATCTCTTTATCATTTTCGATTTAATTGTCTCCCAAAATATAGTGTATCTATTGTGAATATATTTATAGTTTAGGAGTGTTCTATTGATTTCTTTCCCATGTACTTTTTATAAAAATTACTAATGAACATAGATAAAATCAAAGATATATATATGGTGGTGGTTGTAAGTTATTTTAATATTTTTTGATAAATTTTACTAATATTGTCACATCTTATTGTCTTCGATATTGAAAAATAAAGTAATTAATATTAAATTAATTTATGATTAATTAAATAATCATATATTTTAAGGTATGAACTAATAAGTAGATTTGTTAAATTTAATTATTTCTTTTATTATAAAATTAGATATTAATAAATATTATTTATTTGTTTATTTTTTTTTAACAATAATTAATATTTACTTGTTTATATTGAGTAACATCAAATACAATTAAGGAACTTAGATTGAATGATGTTATATATTAATTTATGAGGATTTGCTTTATAGTTAATGTAATGATGATTAGTTAAAGATAATTAATTGCTTAATAATTTATAATTTACATTACTGAATATTAGAAGGATTTGATATTTATTTTGTTTATAATTATCATTTTGATTTGATACTTTAACTAGGTCTTGCTACTCTTTTTGTCGTGGTGAGTGTGATTTTAATGTGAGTTCATACCCTTGTCAACGGGATGGTGTCATCATGGAGAGTGAGGTAGATGATATACTAATGACACATAAGAGAAAAATATGTATGTAATTCAAAGAATTTTTACTGGTAGTGAATTTGGAATTTACACTTGCATGCTTTAGTAAGGCTAGATAAAATGTTGAGGAAACATATTTGATGTTCACTTGTTAGTTCATATAACATTTTTGTAATTTTATATATGTTATTGTGGGTTTTATGTACATCATTTATAATTATTTTTCATCATTTTGTTCATAGATTGTTGGTAACTTTGTCTAGGGTACAAATTATAAGTTGTGACTCTAATATGTAGTCATGGTAGATTAGTAGGGTATGACCTACATCCGATCAAGAAAAGTTTACCCAAGCACCCCAACAACATAAAAAGATGAATATTTATAATGACATTATGTTACAATAATTAAATATCATAACAAAATTATAAGTGAAGGAAGAATATCGTAAAAAATAAGGTTTTATATTACTACTTATTAATTATTCACTCAAGCAAACTCTTTCGAGATTTACTACAAATCAGTCAAATCTAAATAAACATGATTCAAGATACTAAGAATTAATCGATTATAATTAAAACTCAATAGTATATATTTGGAAGATAAATTAACTATTGAAAATATCAACGACACATTCATCCATAATTGTTTTATAAAAATCAAATTTTAATTAAAAAAATTAGAAAACAACCATGCAAAAATTAGAATTTTGACTCTTGATATTCCGCTCCAATTGAATACAAATGAAAAATTACTTTAGATCACTATGAAACATGCAAAGTTCCCAATCTTGATCTATACTTGTCGTTAAGTGAATGGATTGCATTATAATTAGTGTGGCCACTATCTCATGTAATTTAGAATCAATTGTGAACTTAACGATAGTTATTAATGTTGGAAATATTGTCATTGATGTCAAAGGTTTAGCATTATTGATGATAAAGGCCCCATTGAATTTAATATTGTTTATCTTGGCTAAGATGAGTTAATATTTATTTAATATTAATGAATATATTTTTGGTTGCATATGAGACAAAATAAGGGCCCATGGAGAAGACAAAGAGTCACGGGATAAAGAAAAAAGAAGGATGGGACGCATTTTCCCATGAAGAGTCATCTTGGGGAATACCAAGAGTCACCAAGTGAAGACAAAAGAGTAAAGGGAGAATTTCTCATGAAGGGACACTTTAAGGAATATGAAAAGTCACCAAAGATAAGGACAAAAGTGGGAAAGACGTTTTTGGTCATGAAGGGTCACCACATGACTTTTCAAATGCTTGGATATGAAAGGTCATCCAAGATTGGTGCCATTTTCCATGAGAATTGAAAGGTCATAAAGGGGGAAGGCCAAAGGTCATTTGGAAAGTTATAAATAAAGCGTTGAGTAACCATTTGTAATGTGGAAGAGAGAGGTTGATTTGATATTGTAATATCTAGCTTAGAAGAGCAATTGTGAGAGATGATTTGTATTTGTTATATCTAGCTTAGAAGGGCAAAAGTGAGAGAGAGAGATAGGAAGGAGATGTTGTATTGATCTATCATTTGTTGAGATAGCAACATTGAGAGATAGGTGTGTGGTATACACAAAGGGGTTGGTGCTCCTATGGGTTGGTGCTCACAAATTGTTGCTGAGTTGGTGCTTGGCAAAGGGGTTGGTACTCCTATGGGTTGGTGCTCACGAATTGTTTTTGAATTGGTGCTCAGCAAAGGGGTTGGTGCTCCTGTGGGTTGGTGCTCACGAACAGGTGCTGGGTTGGTGCTCGGCAAAGGGGTTTGAAGCTCTTGTGGGTTTGTGCTCACAAATTATAGCTGAGGTTTGTACTTGGCAAAGGGGTATGGTGCTCCTGTGGGGTTGTTCTCATGAATATATTTGAGATTGATTCTCTATGGTTTTTCCCACATTGGGTTTCCACGTTATATCCGGTGTTTCTCTCTATCTTGTGTGGATGTTTATTGTTTGAGTTTTATTGCATATCTTGAATGATTGATTAAGTGAAATTTGGTTAAAAGAAAGATTTATAAGATATATAATATACTGATTTGCCCCCCCTCTTAGTATATTTCGTGCTTAACAATTGGTATCAGAGTAGGTTCCTTCAAAAAGGGTTTAACAGCTTGAAGGTAGATCAAAGAAAAGCATAAGATGGCCAAGCAGCTAAATAAGGAGAATCAAGAGTTGAAATCTATGGTTGAGGCTCTTAAGGAAAAGGTGTGTATCTTGGATTCTAAGTTGGCTATAGAAGTAAAAGAAAATAAGATATTTATTCAGGATCTTAAAAATCAGTTAGAGTTTGTAACTTCAATTTTAACATCAAAAGATGAAGAATGCAATCAGTTGAAGGTTGAGTTAGGCTCTTTAAAGGATAATCATGAGAAGCTTATAATCAAGGTTGAGAAAAATCATGAAATATTGGTCCAAGGAAAGAAGGATGCAAGTTTTGCAGGCAAACCAAAGAAGCCAATCAGGCAGCCCAATGCTTTCCAGTTTTCAAATTCTTTTTATGGTCATTGTTTTGTTTGTCATCATGTTGGTCATAGGGCAAGAGATTGTATGAGGAGAAGCAATCAGTCATAGGGAGATCTTAGTCACATACAAGAAAAAGGTATGAGAAATATTGTTTGCTTTTGTTGTCATGAGGTTGGCCATATTGCTAGATTATGCCAAAATAAAGTAAAGAGATATTCAAAGTATGTCAAAGGTTATAGAGCCCCTAAAAAATATGAGAAGAGTCAAATTAAGGTTTGAAGACCTAAAATAGAAAAGGTTGATCAGGTTGAGTTTAAGAATGAAAATGAATTACTTGCTATAGTAGATAAAGAATCAGATAAGAAGGATTGTAAAGAATCTCTTGTTACATTTTAGCATGAGCTTTGTCAAGATAAGAAAGTTGCAAAAGTTGATAAAAAGAAGAACATCATAAATGATAGGGTTAGTAAGTCAAAAAGGTTAGACATGCTTAAATAGATTCTAAAAGAAAAACACAAGAAGATCAAGGAACAAACAGAGGAGATTTGGGAATCTCCAGAGATTTATTTCTAGAACCCTTCTGTATGGGGGTGTCTCTTCTAGGCTTCAAGGAGACACTTTTAAGAAAATTGAAGCATGATGGATGCTATTGGGTCTTGGATTTTTTGCATGACAAGAAGGTGAGTTGACAGATTAATTTGTATATCTTTTGAGGGAATATATTTTTGAAGAAAATTTTGCATTAGTATTATG
This sequence comes from Torreya grandis, assembly GCA_037957365.1. Lineage (NCBI taxonomy): Eukaryota > Viridiplantae > Streptophyta > Pinopsida > Cupressales > Taxaceae > Torreya > Torreya grandis. The sequence continues at coordinate 1,148,235 of JARHVA010002151.1, read as the reverse complement.
GTTTGAGGCTATTAGAATGATTCTTGCATATGAAGTGTTTCAAATGATTATGGTCATAAGAAATTAGAATGTTGAAAAAGAGCTAACAATTTCAGAAAGAAGGAAAATGATACTCATGCAGACTCAATCAAGAAGGATCAAAGTTTCAAATCTTCATTCATCAGGAAGAAGGTTTAGTCATGTTCATGGTAGAAGAAACAACCTGAAGATTCTATGTTGGTGCAAACAGCTTTGCATGTAAGAGATAAAGATCAGCCATGGTTCGTTGTTAGCGGCTGTTCAAGGCATATGATAAGAGATAAGAGTAAAAAAAAGATCAATGGTGGTACAGTGAGATTCAGAGATAAAACCACTGCTAGGATAGCTAGAAAAGGTACTTTATTTTTGGATAATGGTAGAACCAAGACTAAGAATGTTTTATAAGCATAATCTATTAAGTGTAAGGCAAATATGTGATCAAGAATACACCTTAAAGTTCATGTGGAAGGTTTTGAGATTAGAAGGAAATATTCAAATGAGTTGATTGTAGATTCTCAAAGGACAGGTAAAGATTTATATGCATAATCAGTTATCTTCTCAAAGATCGGTGAGAGGAGTTGGGAGTAATTTATTTTACTTCTTACCATTGATGTTCAACATCAAGTGAGAGGGAGCTAAGTGTAAGCTCCAGGTAGGCCCTTTGCCATTGATGTCAAAGGGGGAGAATAACAAGTACAAGTATAGGTGTAGAAAATAGGTAGAAGGAACAGGTACAAGTTGCTATAGTAAGGGGGAGTTACTATATGTTTTCAGATGATGGTATGTGCAGGTGACAGGATGTGGCAGTTTGAGGATTGAGGTTGCCATTAATGACAAAGGGGGAGATTGTTGGAAATATTTTCATTGATGTCAAAGGTTTAGCATTATTGATGATAAAGGCCCCATTGCATTAAATATTGTTTATCTTAGCTAATATGAGTTAATATTTATTTAATATTAACAAATATATTTTTGGTTGCATATGAGACAAAATAAGGGCCCATGGAGAAGACGAAGAGTCACGAGATAAAGATAAAATATGGATGGGATGCATTTTTCCATGAAGAGTCATCTTGGGGAATACCAAGAGTCACCAAGTGAAGACAAAAGAGTAAAGGGCGAATTTTTCATGAAGGGACACTTTAAGGAATACTAAAAGGCACCAAAGATAAGGACAAAAGTGGGAAAGACGTTTTTGGTCATGAAGGGTCACCACATGACTTTTCAAATGCTTGGATATGAAGGGTCATCCAAGATTGATGCCATTTTCCATGAGAATTGAAAGGTCACAAAGGGGGAAGGCCAAAGGTCATTTGGAAAGCGATGAGTAAAGGCTTGAGTAACCATTTGTAATGTGGAAGAGAGAGGTTGATTTGATATTGTAATATCTAGCTTAGAAGAGCAATTGTGAGAGATGATTTGTACTTGTTATATCTAGCTTAGAAGAGAAAAAGTGAGAGAGAGGAAGGAGATGTTGTATTGATCTATCATTTGTTGAGATAACAACATTGAGAGATAGGTGTGTGGTATACACAAAGGGGTTGGTGCTCCTGTGGGTTGGTGCTCAAGAATTGTTGTTGAGTTGGTGCTTGGCAAAGGGGTTGGTGCTCCTGTGGGTTGGTGCTCACGAATTGTTGTTGGGTTGGTGCCCAAAAAAGGGGTTGGTGCTCCTGTGGGTTGGTGCTCATGAATAGGTGTTGGGTTGGTGCTCGGCAAAGGGGTTTGAAGCTCCTATGGGTTGGTGCTCACAAATTATAGCTGAGGTTTGTACTTGGTAAAGGGGTATGGTGCTCCCGTGGGGTTATTCTCATGAATATATTTGAGATTGATTCTCTGTGGTTTTTCCCACATTGGGTTTCCATGTTATATCTGGTGTCTCTCTCTATCTTGTGTGGATGTTTATTGTTTGAGTTTTATTGCATATCTTGAAAGATTGATTAAGTGAAATTTGGTTAAATTAAAGATTTATAAGATATATAATATATTGATTCATCCCCCCCCTCTCAGTATATTCTATGCTTAACAATTAATTCACCTATTTCCTTCCTGTAAATGTTTTATAGAATTTTTGGGGTCCTTTATACTATTTTAGAGCTTGTGAAATCTCAACACATAACCAAAGCTATGTGATCTTATAAATTGAAAGCAAATATTTTTGAAAAGGTATTATAATTTAAAATCAAAGAAATTCTAAAATGGTTGGATCTTATAAAACTTCTAAATATATTTTCATTCATTTATTCTTATATGTCAAATTGAATTCGAGTTCAAAATTTAAAAAGTCTTTGGGTAAATATCTCTGTTCATCTTGTAATTGTAGAGAATTTTGTTAAGTGGTGTGAAATTTTGTGAAACATTAACAAGTTGAATGCCATCAATTTTATATTAAAGTTCTTATAATATCAAGGTCATTCGTGTGGCATGATCATGGGTGATTGGTTCATGGATTTAAGTTTTTGTATCATTGATGGTTATGAGCCTATCAAGTTTATCTTCATGTTTACACAATGTCATGATAGGCTATGAATGTTTAATGTTCTTGGGAAAGATTTGTAGTGTAAAATGGTCTAGAGTGTTTTATCATAGTCCATGTATCGTAATCACATGATCTCGAAGCCACATGGTGCAGAAAGGCAAGATGACAGTAAGAAAGGGTTTCAATACAAATAAAGAGGAAAAGGGTTTTAGAGAGGATGAGGTTATGGTGGTGCTATAGGATGGTTTTTGAATCAATGCATATCTTATGTTTTTTATAGATGTGGAGAAAAAGGACAAAAATCATTTGATTGTTTGCACTATCAAGATCAAGAAAGGAGGTAAGATAATTGCCTAAGAGTAAATCTAGTTGATGATGTGATAGAAGAGAAAAATATTGCATTTACACTAGTAGATATTGGATAGAATGTCATGATGAGAAGAAAAATGTTTGTTCCAAGGAAAGAATAAGTGCTGAATAAAGAAGGTGGTGATGCATGATTGCGATCAAATATTTTTTGAACAAGATGTACTTCGGGTGCAAAGGTATGCAAAGTAATTATAGATGGTGGTAGTTGTGAAAATATAGTTTATAAAGAAATGATAGAGTAACAAAATTTGAAATGTGAAAAACATCCTAATCCTTATCGGATTTTATGGTTTAAGAAAGGGAATGAAGTTATAGTAGGTAAAAGGTGATTAATCAAGTTTTCTATAAGAAAAAGTTATAATGATGAAATATGGTGTGATGTTATTCTGATGGATGCATGACATATGTTATTCGGAAGACCATGGTAATTTGATAGAAAAATAATTCATGATGGAGAAAAGAACACGTACACTTTTTGGAAGGGTGATAGAAAGTAGTTTTGTTACCTCTTAAAGAGGAAGAGAAGGAAGAAAGCATGCTCTCTACTAAAGAGTTTATCTAAGATATGAAGGCGGCAGGTTGTTGTTATGTATTAGTAGCAAAGAATGAGAAATAGAAATGGTTCCAATACCAATAGAAACAACAAAAGTGTTGAAAGAATATGCAGATGTTATGCCTAATGACTTACCAGATGGTTTACCACCAAAGAGAGATATTCAGCATCACATTGATTTGATTCCAAGATCAGTTCTACCTAATCAAGCAACTTATAGGATGATTCCAATAGAGCACGCAAAATTAAATAAATAGGCTACTAAATTTTTAAGAAAGAATGTGATAAGGGAGAGTATGAGTCCATGTGCAACCCCAGCATTGCTAACTCCAAAGAAAGATGGAGGATGGAGAATGTGTTTGGATAGTAGAGTAATTAACAAAATTACAATCAAGTATAGATTTTCTATACCTCGTTTAGATGATATCATGGATGTGCTTGCAGGAGCAAAATATTTTACAAATATTCATCAAAAAATTGGTTATTATCACATTCAAATTCATAAAGTAGATGAGTGGAAAACTAGATTCAAGACTAGGGATGGCTTATATGAGTGGATGGTGATGCCCTTCGAATTATCTAATGCACCTAGCACATTTATGAGGATGATGAATATAGTTTTATGATAATATATTGAATGGTAGCTAAAGAATATTGACAAAGAAAAGTGGCATCGGTACAATTAGGGTAACTTCTAGGAGCTAAGTTGTTTTCAACCACGGAAGAATGATGTAGAAAAAAATAGGCCAACTTTTGGAGGTCATAACTTTTGAGTCGTAGCTTTGTTGGAGCTCTTTCATGTGTCAAAATGACGATCTCAAAAAATTCATTTCTTCCCTAAGCCGTGCTATCCTCTTAGAGTTGTTTTCAATATTTTTTGGAGGCCATACATGATCATTTGAGGGTCTAAAATTATCATTTAATGATATTTTTAAGAATTTTTTATTTTTAAAAATTATATATTTTTAGGACCAAATGCCAACTTTAGTTAAATTTTGTCCCATACGCTAATTTTAGTGTTTAGTTTATTTCAAAAGATTTTTAAAGCTACGCGTGCTTGCATGTAAAATTTACTAAAAATATAAGTTTTTTTTAGATTTTAGTTTTTTCAAATTTTTATATTTCAACTCTAATTCTGAGTTGAGGTTTATTTAAGCATGGTTTGGGTTGTAATTATTTCAATTCATTCGATATAAAGGGGATTAGTGATCCAATTCTCAATATTTATTTCAATCTTATTGAGGACAAGCTCAGATGGTGAACTATCAAAAGCCCAAGTACTTAAATTATTCCCTTGAGCAATCCAATTCCTAATCCACTCAGGCACATGCATCATGCTTGACAAAAACACTAGGTTTTACTCCATTGAAGGCATGAGATGGAATCTAGACAAAAGAGTGAGGAAGGTATCATATGCAAAGTGGCCATTGATGATTTGAGAGGTGCGATCAGGAAACACAATGCCATGAACGAGCCCCTATGAATCCTTAGAAGCCAAGAGGTAACCAAGGGCTTCAGTGGAAAAAACATAGAGTGCAGGAGCAAGGGCGAACAGAAGCTCGATCCTTGGGGTTTGATGCCTATTGATAGTGAGGTAGGCCAAGTCATCATGAATAAAAGTTTGCATAATGTTGAGAGCATTGAGCATGGAAAGAATAAAATGCCACTCAATCTTGTCATAAGACTTTTCAAAGTCCAATTTAAGAAAGGTGTAGGCCCAAGCCATGCCTTCCCACACCACAATAATTGATGTCCAAGAGCCTAAGTATACAAAGCTTCTTTATGTCAGCCTAGAATGGAGCCCAAGCTGGCTTATTTTTTTATGGTGTGTAATTTACCAAAGGTTCCCCTCGGTGAGAGGCTGCTCCACCTCTGCATTCCCTAGCCCTTTTATCTGGTTTCATTTTGTCCTAAAGCTCAATTTTTCTAGTAATGGATTCATTCGTTATTCCAACCTTATAATCTCAAGCCTTTTGCTTTTTAGAGACTTTTCTAATTGGCCAACTTCTATTTCCTTTATTTGGTGATTCTTTTTTAGCTTTGAAAAGCCAAAAATAATATTATTTTTAATCATAAGGCCCATAGGATTTCATTTTTTTATTAATGAAAATGTTAATTTACTTATTGATTCAAGCTCAAGTTGAGAATATGGCACTGACCTCTATAGGAGCTCCTCAACCACTAGGGAAGCTCCCCATTCACTATGAGCAGAACCCTACTAGATGTTCTGCCCTGGGTCCCCTACCACCTCCTCCCAGGAGGAATAGAAGTAGATGTCAGTCCCGAAGCGGGGGCAAAATTTTGCCTCACCCTCCACCAAGGGTGGTTGGAGTTCTCATGGAAACTCTGATGCAATTCTTTCAAAATGATCTATGGTAAGCATTATTGTTGCTGCGCAACTCAATGATGGTTTGCCTATCACTATTCATGATGACCCTTTAGATCGCTAGAATGCTAGAATAGACAGTAGCTTGTGCTTAATTTTTTTATTATTTATTTTTAGTTGCTCTTGCTAAACCAATTTTTGCCTCCGATATGGAATATAGATTGTGATTTGTCTGGCTATATTATTTTGTAACTTTTTCTAATTATATTTTGTTGTTTGAATATAATGTGAAGTGTTCCACTGACTCTCCGCCCCCGACCCCTCTCCCCCCCCCGCCCGTCACGCCTCCTCCCCCCCTTCCCCGTCCCCACACACACACATAATTAGATTATTTTTTGAGTAGAAGGCCTTTATTCCATTAGATTGATAAATAAAATTATTCTTTAATTGATAAAAAAAATTATTTTTTTAACATATTTTTGTATAACAATTATTTTTTAATGGCTATCTACTTAATATATATTTATTTATAAAATGTATTTAGATTTCTTTACATTGATATTTATATTTTCTTATATACTTTAAGATATAATAATTCTATTTTTTTAATGGAATCATAAAATCTATTACGGTTCTTTTCCTATGAAATTTTTATCAACTCCCCATTTTATGATATTTGAGCTTTATTTTAATGAATGAAGGGGGATATTCATCCAAAGATTTAGATTAACTTCTCTCAACAATTTCACAATTAGGGCAGGCGAAATTGACTGCGAATATTTTTTTTTGGTCGGAAGTGAAGGTAAGATAGGGCCATGTTCTTTTTAAAGCCCAGCACAGCGATAGGTAGGTACTAAGTAATGGTCCCGCCCGGCAACTGCATCGACAACACTCATAAGGTAATTGGCTTTGTGATTATTAAATATGAAAGGTTGGACTTAGACTTAAAGGGTATATATCTATTTTTCTTGTCTCTGTGTAAATTGTTTTTAAATTGATAAAGATAATTTTAATATATATAAATCTTTAGAAAATTAATTTTATATTAAATAAATTTTTATATAATATAAATGAGATTGTATCTTTAATTATTTACTTGATGTATCACATCTATTTAAAATTAGATAATCTTCATTTCTTGTCATTTAAGTAAATTAAATTGTTATTAAGATTTTTAATAAATAAATATTTTAAATATTATTAAAGAAGTAGAAAAAACTCATTTTCATGTGTGTCCTCCTTTACTTCTTAAGATAATAAAATCTGTTACCCTAGATAGGTACATGGTACCCAGTTATGATTACAACATTTACATTTTAGATTATAGATCAATATTAAATAAAACATATCATACTAACCAAAAAGATACAAAATTATAGATTATTTATGTCGATGATACATATACATATATGTAATATAAAAAAATGGCATCTTAAAGTTAAACAAATTGAAGAATGTTGACTTACCTTTAACACGATAATAAACGTAATGTGATCATAATACTGTCACTAACCACCATCAACAGTCTTACATTTAGCTTTAAAATTATGTAAAGAATGCATCAAAAGTGACTTAGCATTCAGTAACCAGCAAAAGTGTTGAACAGTCCGTGTGTTACCCTAACCTTTGTGAGAAGGGCAGTTTCAACGATGTTTTAGAAAACATGCCCTAATCATTGGAATCACAATCAGATTACACGTGTCACTGTTGTACTGATACAAAACTATTAGCTGGATGAAAGTTTCATTTTCCCCTCTTCAAGTGGAGAATGTCATGGTCAGGTATCTGTCTGGGCGAAATCCTGCCATGAAAGTCGATATCTAGAAAAGAAGAGAAAAAAATATTATATGCTTTGACAATATCTATAATTAGGGAGGAATGTTCATTATGATAATAATGAATTTTGTTTTTAGCAATTGTTATTTTTATTAAGTTTTCCATTCAAATGTGACAGCTCAAAAAAAAATTTGAAATAAATTAAACATTAAAATTAATTTATAGAATAAATATCAATTGAAGTTCAATTTTGGTTATAAAAATATACAATTTTTAAAAATAGAAAAATATTAAAAAAATTAAATGATATTTTTTAGATTTTCAGATGGTCACATATAGCCTTCGAAAAAATATTGAAAATGTCCATAACGAATAGGGCGGATTATGACACTTTTCGAGGCCATCATTTTGACGTGAATATGGGATCAAATGAAGCTGCATGTCAAAATTTATGAACTCCGGAAGTTTGCCCTCTTTTTCTACATCAGATAATTGCAACCTTGCTTCAACTTTATGATATTTTGGTTCAGAAACTCATGCGAATAGAGAGTTCAGTACTATTTTAAGAGGTTGTCTATCATTGAGTTGAAGTACAAAGAAATGATGGAAAGCATGGGATATAAAAAATTGACACCTCACTGGTTCATGCCAAATTTTCCAACGAAAATTATTTCAGCATATTTTCTATTGTATAAATAATCTGCAATTGGACCCTTGGCTGGAGTTTATTGAACTAAATGTTAATATCAATAGTATATATATCTTAAATATATTTATATGAGTTGTTGGTTCATTTGTGATGTTGTTTGGCTTACAAAGAGGATATCAAAGATCGATTATTGTTGAATGTAAAGACCCGATATTATAAGGAATGAAGTTAGATTTAATTCTCAACTGAATTTTACAAAATAGAATTCTTCAGTCATTTGCAAAATAATAATATGTATTAATCTCAAGATGAATATCATAGAATTGTTATATAGTTTCACTCAATGAAGTTTATGATATTGATTGATGATTACATCACCTTCTCTATAAATTTCTTGTTGACATGTTATAAATGGTCTCGATCTAATTGCATCACTATATTTGACTGGAAAAAATATTTCTAAGAAAAAAACCAATCTTAACTTCATCATATGCTCAAGACAATGTATTTTTTCAATTTAACCTTCACCGACAAAAAAAATTGCTAGATCACACTTAAATTTAAGGTCAACACTATTAAATGTTAACATCTAATGGACATTATAATCCACCAACAACACGATGTAATTGTAGGTTACACCTATCAACATAATTAATAAACTATGTATAATATAATTTTTCAATATTTAGTAATATAGTTATCATCGCTCTTCTTTATTTTACAACTATTTTTATAACATTAATATTACAAGATACATTGATTATCAAACATGTATATTCATTTTCTATGTTAAAGGGACAATTAATGACCACTGATCCCATCCACTTGTCCTTATGGACTCAACTTTGATACATCATCTATATCACATTCATGTGTTATTGTTGTGTGATGTGTGCATCACATGCATTTTATTACAATGTTTTATTTTTTGGTTAGTATGCATTGGAGGAGACCACTATAAAAGAGTCAATTTTTGTGACTCAAACTTGGGATAGCGTAGTGCTAGCCTAAATTCCCTACCTCTACATACAACCATCAGGAATGATGCTTTATTTTATACATATTTTGTGTGAAACATGAATAGTGTATGTGATTTTACATTCATAACATATGTAATGTTGTTTTGACCCTTGATCATTGACCCAGTCCTATGTCTGTCTACTATACCAAATAAAACATTGTCAACCTAGTCGATTGTGTTTGATTTTGGCTTGTTTTCACAATAGAATAGATTAGCCTAGGCAGATGTGTTCTATTATGTTTGCCAACTATATTAGATTGGCTCATCTTGTTCTATTTCTCTTATTAAATAAACATAATCAATACAATTCTCTTTCATTTCTTAGCAATTAATCTCACATTTTCATTAAAAAGAGTTAGCTACCTATTTATTTGCTTTATGAAACTATAAATTGGTTATCAACACTTGATTTTCACATTTATTTTTAATTTGTCTTGATTTTCCTATAAATTATGTACTGACAGTTTTTAAACTATTTATCTACTCTTATGAAGTGTTATGTGATACTATGTTTATGGTTCTTGTCTATTGTTTACAAATATTGTTATGTGAGGGCTTTATTCCAATGCCCATAGCCATTATATATATATATCTAAATACACTCTTTAGTTTTCACGTGCCTCACGATATTTAAGAAATTCTTAGGACTTCTTTTTGAATTGAACCTTAAGAATCAAACCATCTATTCAATAATGTGGTGCATTAGTTAATAGTTAGTATTGAGAAGACAATTCTAACTTATCCTTGAAACTAGGCTTAGTGGGTTATGGGAATGATACTTCATCCATAGTCATCACTCCTAAACATTGGGCTGACACTATCTAATGAATAAGAAAGTATCCTTAGAAACTTACAAATTAATCAAAAACCTTTTAGTATAGCTTCTTGATCTTCTTTAGATAATTATTTAACATTAGTAGCTATAAAATTATATTTTATTCTTATTTCTTGATATTCTCTATTATATTACAAATTATATCAACCAATATTAATATAGATCTATGATATGTTGTCGATAATTAAATATTATGTATACTTTATTTTTAAAAACAACTACATAGTTTAAATTACTATTAAATTTTTTCTAGATTCAACTATTTTGACCAGCATGACTTAGTAATACTTGATATTTTCATACATGTACCTTGATTAGTATGCTTTCAAAAAAAGTTGTATTTTTTGGCCTATAAAACTAAGCCAACTAGTTCAACTTAGTAGGGTTTCAAAAACACTTTATTTTCATGCTTATACAAATAAGCTAACCAACTTGACTTACTATGATTTCAAAAACATTTTATTTTCTTGTCTTTTGAACAAAGTCAACTAGGTTGACTTAGTAGGCTTTCAAAAACTTTGTCCATCTCCTGCTTGTTACATTAAGTCAACCAACTTAACTTTATAGGTTTTCAATAGTCTGCCTTTTTCCTACCTATACATCCAAGTCAACCAACTTGAATTAGTAGGATTTGAACAATCTACCTTTGTCTCACTTGTACAACCAAGTTGACCATATTGACTTAGTAGGCTTTCAACACTCTATTTTTTTTCCTGCTTGTACAACTAAGTTGACTAGTTTAACTTAGTAAGATTTTATGACTCTATTTATTTAATTACTATACTACTAAGTCAACTAACTGAACTTAGTAGGTTGTCAAAATATATATATTTTCTTGACTATCCAACAAGGTTGACCATCCTAACCCAATAGGTTTCTAGACTGATCTCTCTTTATTGTCTAACCAACTAAGTTAACCAAATCAACTCATTCATTTTATAGAATTTTACACTCTGCCCAACTAATCCAACTAGGCCAACTCATTTAGTTTCTAGATTATTACTTTCTACTCTCTATCCAACTTGATCAACTAGTTGGTCTCAATTAGTTTCCATCTTCTTACTCTTATATGTATTTCTCACCATACAATACATATTTAACGAAACTAAAATGTACACTCAAAAATATTTCATGACTATAACTAACCCAATTAAGAATAATAATTATCTTTTTCCATATACTTTTATAGAAAAAACCAAGTTTCATCAATGTCCATGTGGCCACTAGAACAAGAAATTATTAGATGTACATATACAAACATATACAACTAGCCTTTGAAATTATAAAATCATCCTCATCATACTCAATGGGGAGTGAAAAATGCTAATGCCCCCTTATCATTATTTTCAATTGAAATATTTTTGAAACTTTTATAAAGACTAGATTAAACTTAATACCTTTGCCTCCACCAAGCTCTTAGCTAAAAATTTCACAGGTGACACTTCGGATTGGTATAATAAAATCAAATCTCATACTATATCTAGTTTAGAATACATTTAACTAATTCATTGGTAAAATAATTTCAAACTAATGACCTTATTAAAAATAGGTTAGTTCACTTCAATTATAAACAATCAGATTCTGAAACTACCTGAGTGTTCATTAAATGATGGATAGCCTTGTCCAATAAATATGAACATAATATGTGTAAAGATAATCTCTTTATAAATACACATAATAATTTTAAACATTATCACTTACTAATGATTTATCTATTATAAGAACCTATTAAGTTTCAATCTCTCTAAGTGTGTGCCTTAAAGGGACACCAAGAAAGGGGTGGGCATACCATTGGTGTTTCTCAAGATCTTTGGTCAACTCTATCATTACCTAAGCATATTACAAATCCTACTTATCTCACTCTCTAATCAATCAAAAACCCATTTATCCACTTCCATTACCAATCCTCAATTAAAACATCCCCTAACTAAAAAAATATATATTTTCCTACTATGTCGATCTGGTCAATCTTGTTATACAAGTTTAAGTGGATGTTATCAAACTAGGTTAACATGGGCAACATAGTTCGAGGCCTTAAGTTAAATTTTTTGAATACATCGAGTTGTATTGGCCAACCTCATCAATTAAATTTTTGTAATGGTTAAGACTTATTCATTGCTATAAATACAAGGTTCATTTGAATCCAATATCAAAGACATTCATTTTACTTTATTACAATTCTCAATTCTACTAAATTTGTATTTAAAGGAGGCAATTCTTAGTGTTTGCCTTGGAGGAAAGATAATTGGTCTTGTGGGAAGTGTTGGATGTACAGTGGAGTATTTTAGCCTAGATCTAATTTATATAGTTTGATTATTACAAAGACACAACAACCTTTTGTAAATCACCATTCGTTAAGGGAGAGATTGAGACTTGACAGGTTCACCCAATGGTAAGTATTCCCAACTCTTGCTATCTCATTTTCTAGATAGACATTGTATAATTTAATATGTGTTGAATGTATAACTCCTTGGTTATATTACATATATACTTGTAATTAGTGTAGCTATAGGTTTTAGTTTGTGTGCCATGTTCCACTTTAGATGATCGAGGCCCCCATTTTCCTACAATGATCCTTTGACATATTTTTCTTGTTTAACTTTCCCCATTTCTACCACAAGTTTTAGTGGGCACTAGATTGGTTTTATTTTATGTAATTAGACCTAGTTATGGTTATCATATAGGATCATTTTCATAGATTCTTTGGAACCCTCTTTTTTGGTGTTATACGATAGAATTTCAATAGATGTTAGGTGATTACCTTATCTATTATTAGATTTACTAAGTTAGGTAAGATGTAGATCTATCTTAATTTTTTACATACATAATTTAGGTTCATATGCAATCTTACATCAACTAAAATATGTTAATGTAAAAAAATAAGCTTTAGTAAAATTAGATATGTATTATTTTAGAAAAGTGATATATCATGCATATTTTTTAAAAAACAAATTGCACAAATCCTAAGCTATATGTAATCTTTGTGATGTTTTACGCCACCTTTGAGTGTGAAAATTTTTTATGTAGTTTTGTGTAACCTAATATAATACATTTGTTTATTTTTGGTAATGTATTGTATATCTATTATTATTTTTAGTTATAATTTTCAATTTTATAAATAAAATTTCTAAGATAAATGCACAATAAGTGAAATTTATATTTTGCACAAACACATTCTCTTGAAGTTTTTTGAAGAAATATAAGAATCATGACATTTTATAGAACATTGAAGCTTTTATTTAGGTCACCACCTTGATGGTTTATTTTAAGTAGAAGTATATGTGTTGATGACATTTTTTGGGAGAGTTGGTTCTTGAATGTGAACGTAAAATGATGATTTGTGAAAATATTTGGAATGCATATTGTATGTGATGTAAGACTTTTGAAAGGTTTGAAGATCATGATCTAAAATAATTTGGTGCATTTTTGGGTTTTAAATTCTTTCACGATTCATGTGAAAAACTTGTTTGGGTGCATATATTCTTGTGATGTGTTGTGATCAAGACATGTTACATTTTATTTCTTAGATCATGAGAAGACACTAAGGATTATTTATAATATTTTGTGTAATGTAGTATACCAAGAAATAGTAATTTGTAACATGCTAAGGTACCTTAGAATTATATTATACATTTAATATTTATGGTGTGTTAAAGTATGTTTAATGATGTTAGTGGGATTTCTATTACTAAATTTAATTAGGTTGGTATTTCACCTTTATAAGCATTCCCATACACTTAAGTTCATGCAGCCAATCCATCCCTAGGATGAGATCATAAGACCCTAAAAATGTGAGAAATAGATTTGCCTTGGTCTTAAAAATACCAAGATCTAACTTTGCTTGTTCCAAACATTCAAGAATGGGTACTTTCTTCCTAGTACCAAATTCAACTTCCCAACCTTTTATTATCAAGATGGGTTTATTGTTACATTGTTTATCAACAAAAAGAGAAATAAAATATTTTGTTGCACTATAATCAATAAAATAGTCAACAAAAAACCATTAATTGTACCTTAGGTATCAATAGGAGTGGCTTACAAGTCCACATTGTAGTTATCAATAATGGCATATACTCTATGGTTTGCTGCTTGGATTGATTTCAACTTAGGACAATCCTTTTTATAGTGATTGTCACCACATTCCCAACACATAATGGGCCTAGAAGATACTACTAAAAAATTGTTAGCACCCATGGAAAGTCAACGTGAGTTATTTAGATGTTGTTCCTTCTTATGAGAACTAGATTTGGAAGATCCATGGGACTTGAAGTTTCTATTTTGATTTGGAAAACCTACTAAAATTTTCATTTCCTCCTAAAAATCTATGGTTAGAATCATATTTTCTAAAGTTTTTGTTCATGGGAGAAAGGTTCTTGGCCTTATAATGCTACCTATTAGACTTTAATTCTTGTCTTGCCTTATATCGAGACTTTTCCTTCTCCTCAACCCTATATGCTAATTCTATGGCTTCATCCAAAGTTTTGGAATTTATCATGTTAACATCATGCATGAGAATCTCTTTAAGCCCAATCTTGAACTTTATAATTTTTGTTTCCTCATCATGAATATAGTTCACATGACATAATAAGTTCAATAATTTATTCTCATATTCTACAACAAACATGTTATCTTATTTTAAGAGATGAAAATCAATGATTTTTTGCTCCTTATATTTTTCATTCATCTACCTCTTGCAGAATTTAGTCTCAAAAATAGACTAAGATAGATTTAATGGTTGATATCCTTCAACAACATAAAGGTGGTTCCACCATAATGTTGTAGGTCTTATTAGTTGATAGGCTGCTACTCTAGATTTCACATTAGAAGGCATATTATACAAATTGAAGTACTTTTACAAGTGTACCAACCAAGCATCAGATGTATCACCTATTTCTTTACTCGAGAAGGTAGGTTCTGGATGTTTCTTAATTTTCTTGATGATTGGGTCAATGATGGTCAAAGTCAGTTTTTGAATTAAAGGTCCTTACACTTATCCCATTTCTATCCTAAGTATTTTCTCTTGGGATACCCCTTCAAGATTGTTCAATATTTGTTCCTAATTATCAATCTTCCCTTGCAAGGTGTTAAGTGTTGTCAAGATCCCATTGAGGATTTCCTCATGATTATAATTTGGAATCCCATTGATTGATTTATCATGGTTTACCTCGGTATTGTTGTTTTCATTATTTACTGGTAGTTTATCTAGGTTGAGAATAGGGATATGGCCTCGATTACCTCTTCCATGTCCTCAACCTTTGCCCCTGGCTATATTGACATTTAAAGGATTTTAACAAATGTTTCCTCCACTTGATCACATTCTAACCATCCTAAGAAATCATAAGTAATAAATTAGAAGGTTGTATTTGATTAATGGAAATTACTTGATCCTAGAGTTCCCTAGAGTAGAACATTGTTCTAATACCAGATGCAACAATCCCAAAAAAAATTAAAATTATATATCAGAGTACACTTTAGACACATGTTAGGCCAACTTAAAAGATTTGATAATGCAATTAAACATTCGACATACCCTATGGATATGTGATTGGAACTGAAGAAGTGTATTTGAGGAAATTCAATAGAGGTAAACACATACAAAAGGTGCTATGGGGAAGCTAATTATTGTTTAAAAGTATTATGGAATTTATGGTGTATCAGTGTATGTATATACTGATAAGTATTGATTTCCATAAGTGGCACTCGTACTTCTTTATAGGACCATTTATAGGTCTTTAACATTAGGTAATTACCTCACTCTCCTCAATGGGTTTCAATCCTATTCAAGGATGGTTAAGTTAAAGGATTGGTTTAAATGAGAAGGGTAGTCTTATAGTTACTAAGATATCATTTAGGTTATTCATATTTTCAAATCAAGATACATAATATACAATTTAAACAAGCACTCAAAAGTCAGCAAATAAAATTAGTCCCATACTTGTAAATTTTTAATCTTTCAAGTAGCAATTACATAAAATCATAAGAGAAATAGATTTCCTATAGCAGTCTTTAGTTCTACTAACTAGGTTGCCACACCTTATAGCATTTAAGGTCATTTCACCTTTTTTACAGCATTTATGTCAAACATAGATGCTTATAATAATCAAGACATACCTAAGTTAATCCATATTCTATGTAACTATTTCAAATTGGCATAGTGAATGCTATAAAAGAGTTTATGGCATACAATCACATAATCTATATAAAGTAATTTTTTGTGAAAACAAAAAAAGTGAGTTCAAACAAATTTATATTTAAGAAGCACTCTTTATATGTTATAAGTGAATGTTGTAAAGACATAAGTATGTTATGAATTCATTGCAATTCAACTAAGCAAATTAAAATCAACGAACATTCAATGGTAGAATTTAAGCAACATAAGCAACCAGGGTAATTTGAGTTTCAAAATGAGTAGAACCCCAATAAAAGGTTCCACTTAAGGAACTCTTATAAAAAAAAATTATTGACATCCAAGGCAACTAACCAACAAGTTCAACTCATGGGAAGGAAGCTAAAATAAAAGCATAAGTATATATTTTGTACTATTTAAGATTTATGATAATTATTTACCATTTTTGGACTCCATTATAGTTTAATAGAATGTATTGATATATCTAAGTAAATAAGGAAAACATTGTACATGATCCTTCATTGAATCATAAGATTTATTGGTTCTTTATCCAATTGATATAATGTTTACGAATTACTTTAAGTTTTTGTAATCATACATAAGTTAGAAAAAATATATTTTATAATTTAAAACATACCTTTCATGCAACCAATATGATAGAGGAACACATTTATTTCATTTTTCTCATAGTCCTGCTATTAGGCTTATGTGTCATTGTAAGGGTTAGATGTTCGAAATGCAACTACATATTATAAATGAGAGTAACCAGCTAACCAATTAATAATCCTACTAAGGTAAATGTTGTGCCACTTTTATATTCTAAATTTAAACAACTAATGTAAAGTGTCTATGTATATGAAATGGTAAAACTTAAAGCAATTATTAACTTCTATCTTAATCCCATCCAACCTATTCATTTTGAATTATACAACTATATATTTAATGCAAACCATCTACATGTTTATATATCAATATAATGGTAACTAAAATAAGTGTTAACCTTTATAAGGATGCAATTCATAACTATTTTAATTTATTATAATTAGACATAATTCCAAAAATTGACCTAACATGAAATATCCAATTAATTATCATTAGGATTTTGAAATAAATTTACTTAAAGATACTTATATTTAACAACTAACAAGATAGGACAAAAAGCATTCTTATACTAGAATGTTAAAACTATGAGTATTTGTATATCAATGAACCGACATTATAAATTGATAGCATTTAAATTCACTTACGGATTATTATAACATATAAAATCTAGTAACATTTTTATTCAATTCTTATTTACTATAATCATAAAAAATCTTGACAAATAATACAATACAAGTTACATGTATAAAAGCTTTGGCCAATATTTACTTTATCCTTTCAATATTTCATTTCACAACATTTGTTAGTAGCCAACGATATCACTATAATAACCAAAATCAAATCTGAAATCTATGCTAACCAATTTAGTAAATACATTCATTACCATCTTTCATATGAATTCATTCATATAATGAGTTGAACACAAACCATTTGATCAAGACAAGCCTGCCCCACTAGCCTTATGAGCCCCCCATTGATGGCCCTTACTACCCCAACCATCAGCAAGATGGTAGTTGTAGTAACTGGGAACAAGTAATGAATTCTAAGCGCATCAATATTTGAACAAAGACACAACAATCCAAAGTCACATACAACAAAATCAATTCATTCGAAAGCAAGATGGGAATAGTTAAAACTATACGTATGGATTAAGGGTTAGGATGGTAAACTTAGACCATCAAATGATATAGAAAGGATTAATCCTAATCTATTATATATCTTTCAAGTTTATCTTATTTGAACCTCATCCAATTTTACGTTCGGCATTTAATCATCCTAACCCACAATATATACATAATAAAAATACACATATTTCAAGTAATAATAAAAAAATTATTTAATTAATTAATCTTATCATAAAAATTAAACGTGCCACTCAATGTAATAGGTACAAACATGACCTAGCGACCTTAAAAGATTTAGTCAACTATAATAAAATCATATTACTATCATAACCCATAGGCAAAGTCCTAAAATTTAAAT